>RJVU01030786.1:1120267-1122767 GCA_003731715.1 Anabarilius grahami
GCAGCCTATAGCTTTTGTTTCATGAAAAAGAAATATCGTTTGAGCAAATGATGACAGAATTTGCATTTCAGCAAATCAATTCTCAAAGCTCCAGCAGATAAAAACATCACAACAAGCTTCTTCAATGCTTAACTTGCTAGATTCAAAAGGATTTTAAACTCTTGTCAAACGGCTGGAAGAAGCGTTTTGTTTTTGTGAGGGTGCCCTGGGAAGTTTCAAAACACGTGACATTCTCGCACACACACAGTTTCCAGTAGCGCTAATCTCTAAACGGACAGAAACAAAACAAACAAAACGGATCACATATGCTAGCATGTTTCTAGGGATAAGACACTAAATAGTGAGGGTGAGTTAATCCTGTTCTGGAGCAGGTGTAGGAACACAAGCATGCCAAAATCTGCCCTCTCCTCCCTCCTCTTGCCCTTTGGTCGCTTGCTGAGTCTCGGCCGTGCGTTTTCTCTTGTGTTTGATGCACGAGCCCCCATCCCCCCTTCCCCGGCTGTCATTCCCGACCTCTCTTAGCACACACACACACACACATTTGCAACAAACACTGAAACACACACCGTTTGGCTGGTCAGACCTGTATATCTACTTCCTCTGCTAATTTACATTATCATTACAATGGGATTTTGCATACCTGTATGAGTACAAGTCGAATACTTCCTAAACAAACAACGCACACAATAACCAAAGTAACATCAGCTGTTAAAGAAGACTAGCAACATAAAATCACAACAACGACAGTTAAAGACTCATTAGCTCATTGAAAAACAGGTTATAGTCAATAAACACCCCACATCATAAGGGTCTTCCTTAATTTAATTTCACGGAGTCAATTTCTGCGCCTGTGATCCTTGGGATAACCCTGAGTTTGTACATGACTGATTAACAATGCACTAACAGATGTCTTCTTTGTGTCGATACGACGTGTGTGTGTGTGTGTGTATGTATGCATTGGAGCGGGGGGTTGGTAGGTACACTGGTGTGAGTGTGTGTGTGTGTGATTCGTCTCATCCTTTTGAAAGGAAATCCCATTATAATCCAGGTTGAATGCTGAGGGCAGTCAATGTCAAACTCGTAACCTCTTCAGCATCTCCAGGTTTTGGCATTTTGAATGAAAGTAAAGCCAGAGCCCAAATCTGAAAGCAAAATCTCTTCTCAACAAGGACACAATAGTGGCTTAATCAGATGTAGTTCAAATACATCACACTCTAAATGGGTCTAATTCATTTAGCGCATCATAATCACCAATTTCATATGTAAATCACTGCAGTGATTCACACACACTGGAAAAAAAATGGGTGTAGAAACTATTTTCTTTCAGGAATTGTTAGTAAATTCCACTATTAATTGCAAAGAAATGTCAAGTAACATTGAATTAAACATGAAATTTTGAAGTAGAAAGATTCTACTAGTCTTTCTCTAGCACATCTTGTTATGACTTTCTAGATCAATTAATTCAGATTGGACCATATCGCACATTTACCACTTAACCAATCAGCAAGTTAGTCTTTTAAAGAATAACAAATGTTTCTGCAATTATTTGGAATCTTTCCCTGTAAAATATGGGAATTTTCAATTCCCTAGTATTGATTAAAGGACGAACAATGGCAAGAGCAACCAGCCTAATCCATCAGTGCAGACACATGGGTGTTTCTACATGTTGGATGGGGCAAACAAAAGGATTTCAGCGCTTACGCAACTCCCATATGGGTCTGAACTATGACAGAATCTGTATGGAACAAAAAAAAAAAAAACAGATTGCATCTTATCAAAACTCCACAGAGTAACGCTGAAGTATTACACTACAAATATGATTATAAAACAGCTTATGAGGATTAAAATGATTTTTATAGAGCTTACTAAACTAAACATTTCAGACTTCAAATGCTCTCAGAAAACAGCTTTCAAAATCAATCAGCAACAAAGGCTTGTTTTTCCATAGAAAAGTATATAATAAGAAGAATATATCATCCATGCTATTAAACTGGCCGATATTTATTTGTCATTATAAAACAGTTAGTCCCTGTCCTTGATTCTGATTGGTCAATAGCTGTGTTTTATTCACGATAAATAACGGCTATGACCGCTTCACCCAACAGTTCTGTTTCACTACACAGCAACCACTCTTAGCAACGTAAACTGTATGTTCTCAACTGATATTGTTCATTGAAGCTTACTGTATTATGTAGAAGAGTATTGTGAGAAAGAGATCGAGTGAACGATTTAGCATTTTCCTTCAGGTCAGTGTCCATAATAAAAAATCTGTTTAAAAGTCCGATGTATTATCCTGTCCTTTTAACAGTTAAGGGGTTTTCCCGTGACTGACAGCCCTAGTCAAAGCATTTGTCAGTTGCGTCTTGTTCCGTTTTCAAAACAGTTGCGTCTTTTCAATGTAAAAGTCTTCGCTACTGACTGACACACTCATTAAGACAGTCTTTGGCGCCATCTAATGGCGTAACAATGTAACTTCTGTTGCTGTTCATGGTCAGGGACT
>RJVU01030786.1:1127767-1130267 GCA_003731715.1 Anabarilius grahami
ATCTGTCTGTCTGCCTATCCATCTATCTATCTATCTGTCTGTCTGCCTATCCATCTATCTATCTATCTGTCTGTCTGCCTATCCATCTATCTATCTGTCTGTCTGTCTGCCTATCCGTCTGTCTGTCTGTCTGTCTATCTATCCGTCTGTCTATACATCTATCTATCTATCTATCTATCTATCGGAAGTAATGTGAAGTACCATATTAAAACACTGGCACATGAATTTTAGCACCACCCTAGCAACGTCTTAGCAACCGCCAACAACATCCTAGCATCATGACAGAGTTCTCCACTGGTAAACTATCTACTAAATATGGAAAAATTTATTTTGTTCTATACTGAATCTAACAGTCCACAACAGTGTAACACACATCAGCCATTCAGACAGATCCATTTCTGCATTCTCTCTGAACTAAAGCACTCATTCCTTATAAGGGACCTTCTAACACGCATCTGCTGCACACGCACCAACAGGTGGAGAGTCAAACGCTGACACACCAAAGCTCACGTCTGGCTCAACTAGATTCAGAGGTTTGAAATAACAAGATCTCTTTGGCTTTGATGCTGCCTAATTACTTCCACGAGAAATGCCATTTTATCATGAATGAATGAACCAGAGCTTGAAAAAACACTTCGAGCCACCGGGCGTGTAAGAATGCAAACTATTCCCGATGCAAGAGCCTTACAGTGCAGCCGATCAAGCATGACATTCAGTAAAGCTCTTCATCTGAGAGGGTCTGTATGTAACATGGGCATTAACTAATATGCATTACGCATGTGCAACTAATATGCATTCAAGATTTAATATTAAAATACACATGGACATATAAAAGAAAGTCTATATTTAGAACTGATTTCTTTGAAACACTTTTAATCACCTTTTTTAATCACATGATGCAGTATTAAGCCTCTGATGTGTTGTGTTCTGCAGTAAAAGGATCTTTAACATTTTAACCATTCAGGGTGTGATGTTACATCCAAACCACCATGGGTGATCACCTTTGACCCTATCCCATAATTCTATACGACCTATACATTAAATTAAAAATGGGTGATGAAAGTGGCACAGCACTTTAATAGTAACTGTTAGGTGTCCATTTTAATAGACAGATCTGCAAGTCTCTCATGCATCATAAGGTTACAGTACTAATATTCTCAAAAACGACATGTATAATAATAATAATCCAAGAATAAAAAAAGTTTAAAGTAGTTTTGGTTGTATCGCATGGCATGTCCCATCTGCAAGTTTTAACAGACAAGTCAAAAACAATAATGCACGCAGGCAAGGTGTTTGAGAAATAACGACTCGTATCCTAAATGTTTCTTTACTTGTTTGATCTGTTAAACTGGTTCGCTGTGTAACTGTGCACTTGCTGAAGACTGTAACAAATGCAGCAAACACCAAACAACAAAGGTAACAAACGTATCGCCGTGACGTCACACCCATATATATGTCTTACCTTCCGCAGTTCAAAGCGTTTCTTCACTCTACCTGCTTCAGAAACACTTCAGCACAATCTGGTGTCGGTTAATGTGTGTCCAACATGGAAAAGTCCGGTCCGCTCGCGACTCCTGCTCCGGCTCTGATCTGCGCTGTTACTCGCGGAGCATCGAAACTTCCCGGTGAACCGACAGGACGCGAGACGCGCAGCGCAACACGTGGATGAGAGACAGACAGACGCACTGAAAAGCTGAAGCTGAAAGTCATTTCTCATGGGAATGAAACTGAGGCAGGGAGCGGTGCGGCGACACCTTAAACAGAACCACAGCGACACCCTTCGGTCAGAGATGGCACATCCATCCATCCATCCATCTATCTATCTATACGTCTGTTCATCTATCTATCTGTCTGTCTGTCTATCTGTCTATCTATCCATCTATCCGTCTATCTATCTCTGTTCATCTATCTATCTATGTATACATCTGTCTATCTATCCATCTTTTCATCTATCTATGTCTGTCTATCTATACATCTATCTGTCTGTCTATCTATCTATCTATCTCTCTGTTCATCAAACTATCTATCTACCTGTTCATCTATCTATCTACCTGTCTATCTATCTATCCATCCATCCATCTGTTCATCTATCTATCATCTGTTCATCTATCTGTCTGTCTATCTATCTATCTATCTATCTATCTGTCCATCTCTCTCTCTCTGTCTGTTCATCTATCTATCTATCTATCTATCTACAGTATCTATACATCTGACTGTTGGTCTATCTATACATCTGTTCATCTCTCTATCTATCTATTTATACATCTATCTATCTATCTATACATCTGTTCATCTATCTATCTAGTTATCTCTGTTCATCTATCTATGTATACATCTGTCTATCTATCCATCTGTTCATCTATCATCTGTCTATCTGTCTGTATGTCTATCTATCCATCTATCCGTCTATCTATCTATACATCTATCCGTCTATCTATCTTTGTTCATCTATCTGTTTATCTATCTATCTCTGTTCATCTATGTCTGTCTATCTATCTAC
>RJVU01030786.1:1132767-1135050 GCA_003731715.1 Anabarilius grahami
TTCATCTATCTATCTGTCTATCTATCTATCCATCTGACTGTCGGTCTATCTATCTATCCATCTATCTATCTATACATCTGTTCATCTATCTATCCATCTGTCTGTCTATCTATACATATGTTCATCTATCTATCTATCTATCTATCTATCTATCTATCTATCTATCTATCTATCTATCTATCTATCTATCTATCTATCTATCTATCTATCTATCTATCCAACCTGTACTGCACGTCTCTCTGTCAGTCTATCGGTATATTAGAAAATGAAGCTTCATAAGCCCAAATATAACTATTATGCAATGAGGATTTGAGATTCACTCTAAAATGTATTAGGCAAAAGAGTGCAATTGACAATTAATGCTCAGGGAAAGCACAAAAGCTATCTAGTTCCATTCTGAATGCATAAGCTATAAAAGAAGGCACATGAACAGAGAGAGTTTTTCAATAGGAAATGTTTTATTAGATTGCAGAATTAAATTTTTTAATTCAGGCAAATGTGCAAAGGGTCCAAATTGAATCAATTACATTGCAATCGCTTGTATCATAAAACACAATACAAAATAGTTTGCATTAGGAAAGATGTTAGCTTGAAATCTCTTATAAATAATCATTGCAATGAAAAGATCATCAAATCGTGGTTCAAGATACAAAATCATCTGTGCATTACGTGTGCAAAATCTCACATTATAAAATATTTTAGGAAGAAATACAGACATTATGAAATTCAATGTCATACAAATATTGTGGACAGATTTTTCTTCCGAATGGAAATTTCTTTTAAAGCAGTAATTAAATGTTACAAGTGTCAAACCTCTTTCAAATGACTGACCTTCTGAAGTCAGCACACGACAAGAGACAAAAGCACTTTGAAATGTTACATAAAGGATTGAAATTCTAAGGACACTTTAAAGAAATGTCTCGGCTGGAAGAGGTCCGGTTAACTCTAGCGGTCATCACCCTACAACTAACACAAATACACATTTCAGACGGCATCACCTTGGGCTAAACCAGAGCTGATTTAATCATGTGTCCACGGGCGCTCCTTCAGGCCCTGCGCTCAGACGAACACAATCAAGCCCTTGTTTTTCATTTCTAAAAAGACGTATCAGTCCTACCCTCTGGCTTTTGTACAAAATTAGAGCATAAAAGTTTAATTAATAGAAAAAAAATTATCTCTTCTAATTGACAATTAGAGAGTGAGGTTCAACTGATGTCTGTCTTATGAAGATAAAAGAGAAATGTAATAATTAGAATGGACAAATTTCCTTGTAAGGTGCTTCTCGCTGATTGTTTAAAGAAAAAAAGCTACATTTTAAAACGATACATTTCTTATTGACCACATTTACATGCACATTATCACGGAAAAGATGTTTAAATACTATTTAGATATTCCTATATACAGAAGTGGCCAAAAGTGAAGTGATTTTTATTTTTTATGACTCTAAAAGCTCAATTAAACAATCAAAATGGGAGGAATATATATATATATACAGTACAGTCCAAAAGTTTGGAACCACTAAGATTTTTAATGTTTTTAAAAGAAGTTTCGTCTGCTCACCAAGGCTACATTTATTTAATTAAAAATACAGTAAAAAACAGTAATATTGTGAAATATTATTACAATTTAAAATAACTGTGTACTATTTAAATATATTTGACAAAGTAATTTATTCCTGTGATGCAAAGCTGAATTTTCAGCATCGTTACTCCAGTCTTCAGTGTCACATGATCCTTCAGAAATCATTCTAATATGCTGATTTGCTGCTCAATAAACATTTATGATTATTTTCAATGTTGAAAACAGTTGTGTACTTTTTTTTTCAGGATTCCTTGATGAATAGAAAGTTCAAAAGAACAGCATTTATCTGAAATACAAAGCTTCTGTAGCATTATACACTACCGTTCAAAAGTTTGGGGTCAGTAAGAATTTTTATTTTTATTTTTTTGAAAAGAAATTAAAGAAATGAATACTTTTATTCAGCAAGGATGCATTAAATCAATCAAAAGTGGCAGTAAAGACATTTATAATGTTACAAAAGATTAGATTTCAGATAAACACTGTTCTTTTGAACTTTCTATTCATCAAATAATCCAAATATTTTGTACAATTGTACACATGAAATCTTTCTTGAGCAGCAGATCAGCATATTAGAATGATTTCTGAAGGATCATGTGACACTGAAGACTGGAGTAATGATGCTGAAAATTCAGCTTTGCCATCACAGGAATAAATTACTTTGTGAAATATATTCAAATAGAAAACAGTTATTTTAAATTGTAA
>RJVU01030786.1:1135574-1168636 GCA_003731715.1 Anabarilius grahami
GAGCTTGTAATGTCATAAAATCGTGATTAATCGTTCGACAGCACTAATTTATATATATATTTATATTTTAAATATGAAGGAAAAACAAAACACTAAACTTGGTTATGGAATTTTGCAAAAAAGGCAAAAAAATAAATGCTCAAAAAGCTCACAGGAAAAAGCATACGCTGACTACAACATCATCAGTTATTAATATTTCATTGGTTCTCTCTTGTTTTTGCATTTTTTCATAATCTCTTTGTATGATATCCTGGACAAAAATTATATCAGCACAATTTGGCATGTTTTATTGTTATTACAAATAAACAACTGACTGGAATATGCTTTCAAAATCTTTAACAAATTTTTTATAATATTAAAATAAAAGGTGAAGATGTCCATTTTCCTAGGCCAGACATCACTTTTGGCCACTACTGTACATGTACGCAGCTTAAGTTATGGCAAACGGGTTTGCAAGGTTACATGACGCATTCTGTACATCTAATCAATCCTGATATTGATGTGCATGTAAGATGTGGTCACGGTCTAAATATGAACTAGAATTGCATTAAAGCAAAGACGTTCACCATCTACACTGAGGACAAATTCGCCCTTTTTGATTTTGCATTAAAACATGGAACGGTTTTAAGCTACAGCATTCTTAGCGACTCCTTAGAAGTTTGACAATACCACCGCTGAACTGATACAAAACAGCAGAACCCAAACTCGACTGTCACCCTTTCCCTAAAGACACACGCAAACGCACACGCCGCCTGGGTCCCGCAGATTTCCAGAGAATTCTTCAGAGAACAGCGATAACGAGCATGAGGAACAGCTTTCATAGGTGCTTTCATCATCGACCGCACCTGGTGGAGTTGGCAGCTGTCTCCCACCCCCTCCCCCATAACACACCCAGACTTGAGAACTACACACACACACATAAACAAACACTTTCTAACTGCACTGTCTCTGTACAGCTAACAAAATCTTTGAAGTGTTCACTGTGCGTTTTCTGTCTACATACTAGAGATGGGAATCTGATTCCGATTCTGATTCCTAAACGGTTCCGTTAATGATTCTTTTAGTAATTTTGAGGCAGAAAGAATGGATGATTGTAAAAGATTTTAGAAGGCAGCTGTCGGACTCTGAGATGGTGAATGGGAACATGGTTTGTGTAACATTAGTAACACATTATTCACTGTTTGATAACGTAGTCAAGCTAAAGGCTAATCGTATCAATTACCGTTATGTGTCCGACGTTGTAGAGAGCAATACATAAAACGCATTACTATTCTTGTAGACGAGCCTGTATAATTCACTCTTCCACTTCTTCTTCTGAATCAGTTTCTGGTTCAAACATACAGTATATGGCTGAATTAAACCTGTATTTCCACTAACCATTGTGTAGCTTTTACTACAGTTGACCGAGTGGATCAGGTTGTCCGAGCAGGTGTGATTGAGTGGAAGCAGGGACTAATTTGCATATACTAAATATACGTATACTAAATGAAGCAAAGGTATAGAGTTACATTCAAGCTATTTTAAGACATGAAGAAATTATTTTCACAAGAATAAAAATGTTTAAACATGTCATTTTGATTATCAAAGATGAGTTTTAAAGGATAAAATCATTGACTGCAGGGGGACTTTAATTATTTTCTGTCTGCATGGCTTTTAAGTTTTTTTTCAAAACTTTCTTGACAACTTTTAAGTAAAACTGGCAGTTACATAAATGTCTTGAAATTCTAAATTTCAATTCATTTTAATTCAACTTCCTGACATTCTGAATTCAACTCTGAATGGCTCACAACCCTAAATGTAATCAAAAAGTCTGTGAAAAAGAACATTTAAAGCCATCTTTCCACTGCAAAAGCCGTACAGAAGCAGCCTTTACCACGAAAAGCTGTTTTCACAGACCTTTTAAATTAATTACACTTAAATTCTCATGAAAATGAGATGCACGCAGATCACGATGAAAACAGCAAGGGCGGTTTAAAGTGGCTCTGATGCGTGTTTTGCATATTTTATTACAGCGTTTCTTCTGAATCGGTGTGGAATGCAAACGTTCTAGAACCATTAATGAAATCAAACCTCCTTAAAATGATTCCCGCTGTGGTATTTCTTTAAAAAAAAAAAAAAGGAACTGGTTCTGATTAAGTTCTTGATTCCCAACCCTATTAGAGACACATTGTTAACTCAATACATGCCTCTAAAGCATGTGTGGGTAAATACACAAAACACACACACAAACACGCTCACACCTGGCCTCGAAAACATCCGTCATCTATCTTCAAATCACTCCATAAGGTCTTTCCCTTTTCTAGCAGATACCACATCTCTCTCCTCCTCCTCCACCTCCTTCAGTTGCTCCCTCTCTCCCTCCATCCCGTCGTCCTCCTCCACTTCCCCTGGGTTCGGCAGGCTGCTGTCCTCCCCCAGAATGCGGCACAGCTCTACCAGCCGCTGCTGCATCTTGGGAATTCCCGAGAGCTGGGTTTCGAGCCGAAGCTTCTCGTCCTGCAGGGAAATACGCGTGGAGGCGTCCAACTTCTCAAAGCGCCAGCCGCCTTCGCCGTCAAACTGCAGCAGGTGGGAGTGGTACTTCCTGTAAGCAGAGGAAGTTCAGGTCAGTGCGTGTTATTTGGATTTAAAGTAATGCAAAGATGCTGGTAGAAAAACCTCTGGATGAAACAAAGTTTAAAGCTGTGCAGTGTGATCACATGGGCTTTTTTCTTAAATTCCTGGAAAGTTTTACAGTAATATAAGCACGAAACTGCAGTATTAGACACTTCTAAAGTTTATTATTATTTATTTATTGGTAACACTTTACAATAAGGTTCATTAGTTAAACATTAGTTAATGTATTAACTAACATGAGCAATACATTTGTTACTGTATTTACTAATATTTGTTAGCATTAATGAAAATACAGTTGTTCATTGTTTGTTCATGTTAGTTTACAGTGCATTAACTAATGTTTACAAGATTTTAATAATGTATTAGTAAATGTTGAAATTAACATTAACAAAGATTAATAAATGCTGTAGAAGTGCAGTTCATTATTAGTTCATGTTAACTAATGTAGTTAACTAATGAACCTTATTGTAAAGTGTTATCTATTTATTTTCTATAAAGTTCTCTTATAAGGCTAATCCAGGTTTCTGAGATGGTCCTCACTGCAGAACACGAGATCTAGGGGGCAGGGTTGGATCTAGATCCAACTCCTCCCACTTTACATATCCCTAGACCAGGGGTAGGCAAGTTCGGTCCTAGAGAGCCGCTGTCCTGCAGAGTTTAGCTCCAACCCTGAAAAAAAACCTTCAGCTGCCTATAGCCTTATGCTGCGTCCCAATTCGCCTACTTATACTATGCCCTAAAAGTATATACTCTTTCTGTGAACAAAAAGTACATACTTTTGAGTGTGTAGCAAAAGAGTAGACAAGCTTTGGGACATACTATCACGTCATACAATCGCATCTTTGCTCTCTGTCGCATCCTGTCACCGTAAACTGGCCTGTCAATAATCTTACATCCTCCACATTTCATTTAGTTAAATTTCTACTGTACCGGAGAGAAATGCAGCACGTTGATCTGCAGTCGCGGGTCTTTCATGTGAAGTACTCTCCTCATATTAATGCATAATGATGCATTTAAAAGTGAATGGCCATTCGGATATTTATAAAAGTCCACATTGGTTTTTGCAGATGAAAAATAACACGGATAATATTAAATATATATTTTCTATCAGGTTGAACTGATTATTAGTCACTCAAACCTCTCAGCGTCGATCGCGCATATACGCCATGTTTTGTAGTTTTTTAACACTTTTTACTCGTGTTTGTAGTTCTGAACTGAATCCTCATCCAACGCGCAATGGGTTGTGGGCAATATTAGCCTTTATAGTGTGCACGGATCCACACTTCGAAAATCTACCGGAAATAGTAGACCATCCGGGGACTTTTGGCATACTCTTTTCAACATACTATGCTTTGGGACACACTTATTTTGATCTCACATACTATTTAGGATGGATAGTATGGACATTGGGACGCAGGGTTAGTAATCCTGAAGAGCTTGATTAGCTTGTTCAGGTGTGTTTGATTAAGTTTGGAGCTAAACCGAACTTGCCTACCCCTGCCATAGACCTACCCGTCTCTGCCCCCTGGATCTTGTGTGTTCTGCAGTGAGGGGCTACTGAGGTTTCTTGCACCAAAAACAGTTGTAATTTGGTTTTTGATTGCCATTTTTCACCCACTTTCGTACCCTTGAAAATAAGCATGCTCTTTATACTACCATACTTTTAAGAAGTCTATATCACTTATCCTTCGGATGAGACGTTAAACTGAGGTCCTGACTCCCTATGGTCATTAAAAAATCCCAGGATGTCCTTCGAAAAAGAGTAGGGGTGTAACCCCAGCATCCTGGCCAAATCTGCCTATTGGCCTCTGTCCATCATCATGGCCTCCTAATCATTCCCATATATATATACTGATTGGCTTCAACCCTGTTGTTGAAGTGGTTTGGTATAATTCCCTCCCAGAAGCGTCTCACGATTGTGTTCACAAACACCAGGCATCTGAATGCAAGATAACATTACAGCGTTAATTGCGTTTTGCCTAAGCGCTCTGAGGCGCAAATAAATTATTATATACGGAAATTATTATATACAGTGGCTTCTACTGCAGCAACCTCCATAGTGCCAGTTTATCAGGAAGTGACAATTTTGTTCTCTTCAACTCACTGGATGGAAACAGTGCTTTATTCGCAAATGTTTTATGTGATATTTCCAAATTTGTGCACAAGTTAAATTTGCAACTTTGGATGGAAACATAGCAAGCGTAACATGGTCCTTCAGAAATCATTCTACAGTAATATGCGTATTTGCTGCACAAGAAACATTTCTTAATATTATCAATGTTGAAAACAGTTGTGCTGCTTAATTTTTTTGTAGAAACTACATTTTTTTTAAGGATTCTTTGAGGAATAAAAAGTTCAAAAGAACAGCATTTGAAATAGAAATCTTTTGTTGCACTTTTAATTAATTGAGTGCATACTTACTAATTAAAAGTATTAATCTAAGCGTTCTTATGTTAATGTGCTCATGGATGTGATCATTTTGCTAACTTCCACAACCTAAAATAAGACAGGATCCATATGCAGAGACCTTTATTAGGTGGCTAGTTTTCTGACTGAATAAAAGAGTGTGGGCCGTTTCCCTGATTCTTTTATTTTTTCCTAGTGCAATCACAGAAACAGATGTTTTCTCCTGGGACACCTATTTCTGATTTTATGCTGGGCATTCAGCACCTTTAACAACCCGTTATTGCAGCTTTGTTGGATAGTCTGGGGAGGGATTTTTGTGTTGTGAATACAGAGTATGTCTACACAGTACATCAAATTTCAACTTCAAAAGAGCAAGAAAAATCCTGTTTTCCATCATATGACCCCTTTAATCTTATGTGTTTATGATTCAATGCTTAGTTCCTGAATTAACATAAATACACTTTTTTTCCCCACAAGCAAAAAGGAACTGCTCTTCATTTTTATACAATTGAAAACCCACCAGAGAGAAGGACGGTGTGTAATAGAGAGAAGCGCAATCCCAGCATCCTTTGCAGCTTCAAAGATTTTGCCCTCCACATCAATACTCACAGCACTCGTGCACTCGTCTAGGAGGGCGTATTGAGGCCTGTTAGAGATAAACCACAGATTTATCAGCTTTAAACACACAAGTTGTTGGGGACTTTTTCAACAGACTTAAAAGCAGTAGTTGGCAGTTGAATTGTTGAATTTTTTATATTCTGACTTGTTTTTTTTTTTTTCTTTCCCATTAATAAATATCTGAGTGGTTCTACAATAATCTCCCCTAAAGCAGCTGCCTGCTTCAAATGCAAAGTGAGCTGTATAGATTCCAAAAACACGAACTGAATCCAGTTAAATGCTAATAACACTCAGTAATTGAATATTTATCAATTCAGTGGCTTTAATGAAACCATGAGCAGTATGACAATTTATCATCTTCAAAGGGGTAATTTTTCTTTCAGAGACAGGAAGTCATTCTTACAATTATTTCAAGCAACCGAAAGATCATTACTCGGAAAATACCCGAATAATATCCATGATTCTTAACTGGGATTTAAATAGATGTTAGTCCAGGAATAAGTGTAGTGTGAAAAAACTATGGTACTATCATAATATATGTCATAATATAACATAAATGAAGTGAAGTGAAGTGAAGTGACATGTGGCCAAGTATGGTGACCCATACTCGGAATTTGTGCTCTGCATTTAACCCATCCAAGTGCACACACACAGCAGTGAACACACACACCGTGAACACACACCCGGAGCAGTGATGTGTGTTATATTTGATAAAATGTTTAAAAACTACATTTTACAAGTCAGTCAAACAGATTTCTGCATAGACGTACAGAAAGGATCAGTCTCTATATTATTAAATCTGGATGTAAACAGTGTCAAAATGTAAATACTCTTTGTGACGTACATATGGTAAAACATCCTGGCCATGCCCATCCGCTGCTTCTCTCCTCCAGACAACACATCCTTCCAGTCGTTCAGTGCATCCCAACCTGACAATATTTAATAATGTTTAAATACTACTAGGGGTGTAACAATATTCAAACCGAACCAGAAAACAGCGATACACTCATAAGGTTCTCTCATGGCGTACCGTAAGCCCCCCGCCCTCTGCTGCCCCGGCCCAGCCCTGGCCCACTATTGAGGTTGACCTCACTTTACAAATTTTTCTTCCTTGACATTTGATTAAATAGTAATTAGGGGTGTAACGTTACACGTATTCGTCCCGCAAACTTTCGACACGTGTCTAACCACCGTTAACCACCAATAATCGCAATTAGCTCCTTGTTTTGTTACTTTCGATAAGAAACAAAGTTTCATCTTTCAAATTCTCTCAATTTTATCATGAAATTTAAACAGAAAATGCTGTTTTGACGCTCTTTAATATGCCGTGACAGATCACTGTATAGGCGCCTCATTAGCGAGGGCGAGTAAACACGATCATCTCTTCCTCTGTAATACTAGTTGCAGAATAAACATGAATAAACATCTGAAGGTATGTTGAAAGATACAGTACAACTTACTGAAATGTATCATGTCTCATGTAATCGTTCAATCAGTGTTGAAAGACATCAACAACACAGCTTGTAAACAATATGTCACGTAGCATTACATTTACCTCAGGCAAGTCATTCAGTGTCCACAGCTTGTTGGCTTGCCAGAGAAATTAACTCTTTCGCCAAATATATGCACTATATTATAGGGGTGTTGAAATTATGCAGTAAATAGACCATAATCGATTATAGCCTACTGACGTTTCTCTGACATCATTCGTTTCATACGTGCTTCTCGCGATAGCGTAAAATGGCGGAGGGAGGCGAAACACAAAAGTGAGTAATAAAAAATGCACCTGCTATTTTAACATTTACAGCTATGCGAGTGGGTACGTGCGAGTGTGTTCCTTGTGTGAAAGAGAGTGCATGTGAGAGTGTGTGTGAGCGTTATTGTATGTTTCATGCGCTTTTGGTATTTACTAGTTTATTAGTTCTAAATGTTCCTGTCATATGCTGTGTTCAGACTTAAGTTTTGTTTGATGTTTGCTACATTCAGGAAGTTTACTTTCTTGGAGCAGATAAAACAAAAGGGGAGTTCATATATCTGACTGCTTGTATTCATTGACGAAAATGTAGCCATGTGCAGTAATATTGAAAATTGAGGATGCAACGCATCGTGACGCATCGTGGAATTGAATTGACATGATAATCGTAATCGAATTGAATCTTGAGACAAGTGATGATTCACAGGTCCTGACCCCCCCGCGATTTCCGCTCATGTACGTACTGAACCATTTGTGTATCGTTACACCCCTAAATACTACTAATAATATATGTATACAACCAATACAGTTTTGCTGCTACAGTATTACTGAATCATTTGCACATTAATTATTAATTATATTTTATTAATATTTCATCTAAAACATCTGTTAGTTCAACACTTTACATGCAGTACACTAAATGTGTTGTGCTTGCTTTTATCTTGATAACACTGATGAAAATAAACATTCATATATCAAACTGTGTGTACTACCATTCAAAAGTTTGGGGTGAATAATACTTTTGAATGTATTTAAAAGAAGTCTCTTATGTTCACCAAGACTGCATTTATTTGATTAAAAATATAGCAAGAAAAGTAATAATATGAAATATTATTACATTTGAAAATGATACATTTTCTATTTGATTATATTTTCAAATGTATTTTATTCCTGTGATGCAAAGCTGAATTTTTAGCATCATGACTCCAGTCTTCAATGTCACATGATCCTTCAGAAATCATTCTTATATACTGAACATTTCTTATTATTACCAATATTTGAAAAAAATGCTGATTCAAAAGAACAGAATTAATTTGAAATAGAAATGTTTAAAAAATATATTTAAAAAATTGTAAATATATATATATATATATAGTAGTGGCCAAAAATGATGTCTGTAAGGGAATATTTGTTTTTAATGACCCTATAAATTCGATTAAACCATCAAAATATGACGAAAATATTTAATATTTTTAAAATATTTTAAATATGACTGAAGAACAAAACACTAAACTTGGTTAAGGTATTTATCTGACATTATTTTGGCAAACAACTTTATTTTACTATGAAAAAAAAATGCATAGAAAAACAAAAAGCTCATGGGTAAAAGCATACATCGACTACAAAAATCAGCTATTAATATGTCGGTGGTTCTCTCTAGTTTTTGCATGTGTTCATAATTTCTTTGTATGATATCCTGGGCTCAAATTATGTCTGCATAATTTGGCATGTTTCATTGTGTTATTACAAATAAAACAAGTGTCTAGTACAAGCACAACTACGTAGTATGCTTATAAAACCTTTAACAAATCTTTAACAATTTTCGTAATCCCAAAATCACTTGGCCTCTACTGTATATATACACACACACACACACACGATGCATTGTTTATAAATGACTAAGAAGGATTTCTGAGGATATGTTCCTGTGACATCTCTCACCTCCCTCTCTCTCCAGGATGTAGCAGAGGTTCACAGTTTTGAGGATGTCCTCCAGCTGCAGGTCAGAAACACCCTTCTCCTGCATCTCCTCAACAGAGTGAGGATAGATGACCTGATCTCTCAGCGTTCCCACCGACATATAAGGCCTGAAAAGAAAAAAAAACAATAATAAATCCAAAATCCTGGCATTCAATCTTTTAGTTCTTTTTGTTCTGGATGAGTTGAAATGAAACTTGAGTCCGAGTGTTTTTATTGAATAAAATAGCCAGATTCATTTGATGAAAAGGTATTACGTCTGAATAACATTTATATTTCTCACTGTGTATGTAATGATATTTTCACAGTATGTCTTGTTTGATCTATCCATTCATCAATCCTCTGTTTCACATACTGCATTAATAATTTCCATAAATCGAAGGCAAAATGGGCAAAGTGTTTCAAAATGTAGTCTACTCAAAAATCATTAAACATTAGGCACATCCTATAAAAAGGAGAACAAAGTGTTATTCAATCTTTTTTCTCTTTAACAGTTCTGATAAATTGAGATGTTCAGTGAACTGCAAGCAGGCCAAATGACAAACAGCTGCTGATTTTAAATGATGTCGGACACATCCCGTTGTGTGATCATGAACACGACACGATGCTGTGCTCCTGTTGGGTTTGTAATGAAGCCGACATGTAACGCAGTCACAGGAGCACCATATGTGCTGACTGCTTTTGGATTGTGCTCCTCTTTTTAATCAGCACGCTCATCAGCACTAATTAACCTGGCACGGCGTGGGAAATGGAAATAAACACATGCACGCACACCCACGCCTCTGCCTTCTAATTGATCTTAATTCTTAAACAAAAATCCAGCAGACTGAGTCTCAGTACTGGGCCATGAACCTGCGCAAAGAGGAATCATCAGCCCTCTACAATCACATGCCAATTTCTACACTACTAGCATATACATAATATTCTGTATGCAAGATTAGATTAAGACCCAAATCAGAGTACAATGACAAAAAGTATGTCAAAGGCATATTGGTTTTGAATTGTGCAGTCATGTTTTTATCTCTCTATATTTATGTATTTACAACAAAATGGCCATTGTTCTCATAATTATTACATTTTTAAACTGATAAATGATGACATTTCATCCCCCTAATTCTGATTTATAGAATTAATTATAGAATACTCATAATTTGGCAGCCGGTATAAGACCTGACACATGGATCCATTACACTGTTACACATTCATTGTTTTTCTTATCTGTTATTACACGGCTCTGTGGAATACTTGATTCTGATCGGTCAATAGCGGCATCCAGCGGTATGTTATTCCCCAATAACAACCGGTAAAAACAGATAACACAGGCTCATTCGGGTTACTGAAGTCTGCAGCGCTATACGCTTGCTAGGAACGGTACTTCCCTTATGGAAGTTTTGCCTTTGATAAGCTAATAAAATATAAAAACGCAGTCAAATCATTATTTTGTGTCCAGTTATTTAATTATGTCATCCGGTATCGAGGACTCATTCAAACGCAGCTGCTGCCATTTTGTGACTATTGTTTTGTTCACTGTAATGGATTATAAGATAACAAACAAGTACGATTTTAGTTTAATCTCATATCAATATCTCTTATCCCCATAATTATTTATGTGGCGAAATGCCGTGTAATATGTGGTATGACTGTACCGTATCTTTTAAATGTCTGTCTAGTTTGAACTTGCCGCGCTAGCAACTGCTCTCACGGTGGAAGCTTTGCGTTTAAAGAGCTAATAAAATATTTTGACTCAGATCAATATTTTGTGTCTAATTATTTACTTATGTGGCAAGTAGCCATGTAATAAGCGGGATAATGTACATCCAGCCGGTTGTTTTCTCAGAATAAACCCCTTCTGGCTGATGCAAGACCCCTCCGCTTCGCGTTGTCCTGATCACCCTGTCGGGGTTTATTCTGAGATAACAACCGGCTGGATGTACATTATCCCTTACTTAACATTCACTTAAAACATAACTGACTGTGTTTACATGAATACTGGCCAAGACTCGCAAAGACATTTTGACGTTTGTTTGTGTGTATTTGACTGTTTAAGTGCAATAAGCTGCGAAAAAAAAAGAACTAAATTTTGTACCACACTTTGGGTGTGAGCAAAAGATCTGCGGGAATGAGTAAAATTATGCGCAATACGCACAATGCCATGCCGAAATCAAGTGAGTGATGGGAGGCGGGTTTGTGTGTCAACTCGCTGTCGGAGAGATGAGAGAGAGAGAAAGCACAGCTGGTCTCGTGTATCTATTCTGCAGAAAATGAGTTGAGCATTTCAGATATTTTAGTATCGATATGTATCGAAAAATCTATATTTTGACCACTACATAGCACTTAGTTTATTATTTCAGAAGCCTTTTTTAAAAGACTACAATTGAATAATGTATATATTATATATAAAATTCAACCCGCCAAAGTGGCTAGTAGAAGTGACTGCGTTACACACCACTGCTGAAATCCACCCACATTTGACAGGTGTTAATGTCAAGCTCGGATTATATTACATACACTGAAGAGTGATTAGAGAAATTAATCACTGAATATGAGTTTTGAATTTATTCACTGAAACTTTGCTACTTAAGTTTAAATCAGAGAATTAAAACATATTAAAACAACTAACTAAATAGTCGCAAGTCAAGAGAAAAGTTGCTTCATTTTATATAATATACCCTAGTCCTACCTACCACATAGTCAAAAGCATATACTGTAACTTTTCATGACCAGTGAAGTACATACTTAATGCATACTTTTTAGGTCCCCGCATGCAGGCGGTGTGTAACTGTAGTACCTTTGAGGTATGTAAAACATGTGCTCGGGTGAAGGCTTGTAGAGCACTCCGCTGTAGACAGGCCAGAGGCCACTTAGGATTCTGAACAGAGAGCTTTTTCCACAACCGTTGGGGCCTGTGATCAGCAGATGCATGCCTTCATCAACCTGGAGAGAAAGACCCACCATCCCCCAACATGTTAATAAAGACACACAAACATATATGCAGCAGATCCCAGAACACCCCCACACACACAGAGAGAGAGAAAGATGCACAGAGGGACAAACCACAGGAAACGGCTAAATGTGTTTACAAATTCAGCAAAGCCACAGGGTTAAAAGGAGCCACTGTGATGGAAACGCTTGATGGTTTTTAAAGGCTCTCTCTACAACACAACATACCGAGAAATACAGATCGCTCCCTCTCTGCACCCTGTCATTATGTTAAAGCCATCCGTTCACCAGACACACATAAATACACCAGCGCCGCATCCTGCTAGAGCGTCAATTACTATTAAAAGACCTTCAACACAACACCAAACCAATGTGAATCATCTGGGTTCAAAACATCTGGAAGTGGTGTTAATGATATTTCTAAGTATAGAGACAAGCTGGTCGAGTGACTTCAGCCTATTTTGATGGCTGTCTGGCAGTGAAGTGCGGATTTAACCGGAGAGAGCTGACAATTTAATCTTAAAGGGGACCTATAATGCCCCTTTTACAAGATAATTTAAGTCTCTGGTGTCCCCAGAATGTGTCTGTAAAGTTTCAGCTCAAAATACCCTACAAAACAAGCCATTTTTGTGTGTGTCCCTTTAAGTGAAAATGAGCTGCTGCTCTCGGTCTGCTTTCCAAAAGAGGGTGGAGCTTTAACAGCTTTCGCTTCTGTTGTTCAACAACAACAAAGCTGGAGAATCTCACGCAGCCAAAATGACAATTGTCAGTAACGGTGTTCAGCCTTACATTGTTCAAACCGGAGTCGGACACTGATGGAGAGACTCAGGAAGAAGTTACAACTTTCAGAATGCAATTGGACGTTTCTAAATGGTTAGTGGATAAATTTATGTAGTTGCTGTGGAGTTCGACTAGCTAACTCATCGACTAGCATCTGCCGTCATGTAAATTTTTTGTGCAAAACCCATAAGGACGCCCACTATACATAGCATACCTGTTTGCCAAATAGAGCCATACACAACAGGCTAACGTTTATGATTGCTATCAAATGCTGTGAATAGTCTAATAATTCTTTTTTCAAAATATCGCTCAGATAGAAATGCTCTTTTTTTTTTTTTAACAATCGAGCTTGCCAGGGTCAACTTGCAGGCTATCCAAGCTAACGAGACTCTAAATAGTGTTCTGTGTTAGTCTGTGCAACCAATGGCAGAACAGTTAGCATGCTTTGTGCAAACTTTTGCCATTAGAACTGGTCCACCGTTGTCGCTTGCGAAAACAAAATGACGGCGCCGTGTGTGGGTACAAGGGGCGGTACAAAATAAAGTTACTCGGTTGTCCTTTTTCACATTTTCTGGGCTGGTAGACGCACGAGGACCCGATTATAGCACTTAAACATGGAAAAAGCTAGATTTTCATGATATGTCCCCTTTAATGGAACAGTTGAGTTCATCCAAAAATGTAACAACCTTAAAGCAACTTCAGATTATATCTAGACTCCGTGAGAGGTTTCATCTATCACATCATTGTCTAATGCGCTTTCTTCCTCTTGGCATGCAGTAGGCGGTCTGCTTTTGGCTAGGAAAGCATTGTGGGTAACGTGCATTGTGTCATGAGCACACCGCATGACTGCGACATCATGGCCATGAGAGGGTATTAGCACCATGCCGCCCCAGCAAATCGAGGCGCTGTCGTGGAAACCCTCAGAGCACACCAACGCGAGACCGGAATATAATCAGCACATTGTCCGGGGCAGACCAGAGGGGGGGTCACACTGTGCTACTCATGACCCATTTCTCAGAATTTGGCAAAAAACATGAATTAATCATAAGGGAACAGATACTCAATCCATAGTCAAGAAATGGGTTTTAAAGAATTCTGGTGCATAAAGCAGGAACTGCATTCATAACTAGAGCATCTAAGACTCGTTTTAATGAAATAGTTCACACTGAAATAGTACATTAAACAATGAGTGTCATACACTAATAATTGAGTATAAGTTGCATACTGATGGGCACAGATATTTCATGCAAAATTTCCACCGGATTCACAACAGTTGTGTACACACATACATTTTTTCATACCCTCATTCTAATATCAGGGCTGTAACTACCATAGACATTGAAGGGGACACGTCCCCTCAATAATTAGAAATGGTCAAATTGCCCCCCCCCCCCATTTAAATAATGCACTAAAATACAAAAAGTTTTGTATTTGGGTTGCTGAAGTGCCATGCAATGTGACATGCTATACTGCACCTAAAATTACTTTAAACAGCATTTTTATAATCGTTGTATAATTATCATGCATGGATTTTATGCATATTTCTTCATATTATTGGAGCATGGAATATTTGTATTTTTTCCACAGGAAATGTAAATGAAAAAAAAGCTAAGAATGGTAAGAAAATGTTCAAAACCAGTTAAATCACATCATATACATTTCTCTTAAATATTAACCAAAAAGCTTGATGTTAAAAAACACCCACATATGTCCATGTTGTCAGTCGACTATCGACGTATCAGCTCTGCAGGTGTTATCTAAAACATGTACATAATAACCAGCGGTGCTGAGAACATATCAAAGGAAAATCTGCAAGACTGCAACATATTTTGCTGAACTTATCTTGCTAGCGTTAAAGTTTACGGCTTTAAGTCCTGCCAACATGTTTTGAGTTGTTCAGAATAATTGACTATATCTGTCACCAGAGCACAGGCGGGGAAAACTAATTCAAATATTCCATAAAGATAAGCATAATGCAAGCAAAAATTGACAGTAAGAGTGAATGAGCAAAATACATACAAATTCTCTATAGGGGTCTCATAATAATCTCCACCTAACCCCTCTTTAAACTGTCAAAGGTCAGAAACTGATTAGCAGTGCTGTATTATCAGTGAAGTACTCACAGAACTGGGCCAGAGAAATAAGAACAGATAACAGCCTCATTGACATATTCACACTTCACATGCGCATAAATCAAGCATGTTGCATCAGGCCATGGTCTCATTTACTCTGCATGAGCACAAGATATTGCAGCACGGAGTAAGAAATAATTGAATATACAGTCTCCCTAGCTGGAAAATGGAGAGCGGTTTTAATTGGTTGTAACAAGTATGCGATGCCTACTACATCCGCATGCCAATTTTGCACTGGTAAAATTAGATTATGCATTAAAATGACTAAAGGAGGGTTTAAGATGGGAATTTACCTGTATGTTCAGGCTGGAAACCACCACATCCCCTGTAGGAGTTATTATTGGCAGGTTTTCACATTTGATACCCTGTTCCACATCAATCACCTGACCTAAACAAACACACACAAACAATACAGTTACTTATGTTCAGCATGGAATATAAATGCACTGATAACTACGTACTGCTCAGTATATAGACTTTTGTTCAAAAATTTGAGGTCGGTAAGATTTTTAAAACGTTTTTGAAAGAAGTCTCTTATGCTTACCAAGGCTGCAGTTATTTGATTGAAAATTTGGACTTTTGGAAGCCCAATCAAATAATTAACAAGAGATCAAATCAAAATCATGGTTTACATTGCTTCCAGTTCATTTGCCACACCAGAAATGGAAGGTCAAGTCGAGCACATTGCATTGTGGGATATAGTATTCCAAGCAGTATGCACTGGCTGTATAAGATACATTTTGTAGTAAGATCATCTGCATATTCCATGCATATAGAAAAATTACTGTGCAAACTATACAAAATTTATAACACTTTCTGTCAGAGGTTTTAGATAGTATTCTATTCTGAAAATGGCTATAATGTTACACAATACACAACTAAAACAGATGCGATCAAACCTTTTATTTGCAGCGGTCCCTCCACTCTCATGCCATGCGTCACCTTCCGAGCCGCTCCTGTCTCTTCTGGCTTGACCTCTGTGGCCGAACGGCGGTACTCCCCGACACGCACATCCTCAAACACCTCGAACATCTCATACACACGAGCAGTATATCCAGCCAGTTCTGTGACCTGTGATGAGATGACGGAGTAGTTTTAGCCACTTTCACACATGAAACCCTGTATAGGCAACGACTTTGACAGAAATAACTAGTCTGAAAATGGCAGAGAATTATTTATTTGGAGCTGGATGCACAATGTTTAGATTTGCTACATTTACATGACAAAAGACGATAGAAGATCAACTGATCACACTGGTTTTATATTGTACATTTGTAGATTTCAGATTAACATGCCACTAAACATCACATACAAAAAGTAAACTGTGGTTGGTTATATAAAATGTTTTTTTCTAATATTTTATTGGTTTAAAGTGCCCTTACTATGCTTTTTCAGATATTACCCTTCATGTAGAAGCTGTTTGTGAATGTAAAAGGTCTGCAAAGATTCAAAGATCAAAGTGCACAATAAATTGAGTTATTGTCTCTCAAAGGAAAGAATTGATTCTGAACTGCCGAAACGAGTCGTCAGTAATTCCAGCCTTACTTCCTGCACGAACCTACATAGGTTTGTAACAAATTTGCATAATGCCAGTCTATAGTCTTCATTGGGTGCCCGCGAACAACTACTTTGACCCTCAAACACTGTAGTTGTAGCTGAGACCTGGAAGAGTTTGGTTCGAGCACATATCTCTGAGTTTCGCTTATCTAGAGTTTGGTTCGAGAAGACACTGTTTTTCTGCGCTACGAAAGCAAATCCACTTTGCATGCGCTTCTAAAGGATGAGGACTCGGGTAAAACCAACACATTTGTTACTGTTCATATCACTGTGTATCAAATGCTGAGGAAGCTGAAATTCATATATGGTAATGGACGTTTGGTTACCGACACACTCTGTAAGTGATAGACCAATCACAACAGACTGGGCCATCTGACCAATCAGAGCAGTTTAGGCTCTCAGAAAGGAGGGGTTTAGAGAGGCCGAATCCTTGATCGAACCATATCAGACGCTGTGAGAAAAGAGCTAATGCTGCAATGTATATTATGAGAAAATTAAAGTGTTTTTGACCTTGGATGCAAGTAATTCTATTGTAGGAGACTCCAAAACACTTTAGGCACTTTAAAGGGGCACTTTAGGGGCACATTAAAATAATTTTCTTTCTAATTCTGTTCATATTGAAGTGCATATAGTTTCTGCTTAGTTTGTACTTTTGGAAAAATATATTTTTTTCTTCACAGTTTATTTTGATTTGAAAGTGCCTACTGAAAGGTTAGTATGTGAAATGTATCTCACCTCTTTGTAGGAGACCATGATCCTCTCCACAGCATCAGCTGCAGCGTTCAGAAGGTTCCGGGCCGTTGTGAAAGCCTGTGTGCGTTCACTAACCAAGTCCTCCTCCTTCATCACCATGGCTGCCTGTTTCACATCCTCTGAATCTGAAGGGACGTCACAAGAACATGAGCATGAGAAATATATAAAATAAAATAGGGGTGAAAGAGAAGCAAACATGTTTATCACATTTTAGGAACATTTTTGAGGTCCTGAGTAGAGGGCATTAACATATATAAGTCTGAACATACAGCAGTTTGGGGTCAGTAAAAAACTTATTTTAAAACTTATATTAAAAACTCATATTTTAAAACTTATATTGAAGAAATAAATTGACAAGGACACATTAAATTGATCAAAAGTGATAGGAAAGACATTTATAATGTTATAAAAGATTTCTATTTCAAGATAAATGCTGTTCTTTTGAAATTTCTATTCTTCAAAGAAGCCTGAAAAAACTGTTTTCAACATTGATAATAATAAGAAATGTTTCTTGAGCAGCAAATCAGCATATTAGAATGATTTCTGAAGGATCATGTGACATTGAAGACTGGAGTAATGATGCTGAAAATTCAGCTTTGCATCACAGGAATAAATTACATTTGAAAATATATTAAAATGCAAATCTGTTGTTTTAAAATGTCATAATATTTCAAAATTTAGCTGTTTTTATTGTATTTTTGATCAAATAAATGCAGCCTTGGTGGGCATAACAGACTTCTTTCAAAAACAAACCATACCAACACAAACTTTTGAATGGTAGCATATAAGCAGACTTCAGGGACAAAAAAAAAAAAGATACTAAAGTGTCCCCATTAAGAAAACCATATCAGGATTTATCATATATAAGGATTTTCAAGGAATTTTTGGATTGAAACAATCACAGAGCTGAAAATCTGGAGCCACAGACATAGAGAGGAGCACAGGAACTACAGATAATCATAATTTAATCCATACCATATTTAGAGTATCCGGTGGCAGTGATGATGGGCACAGCGACCATAACCAGGCCCGATGCGCTCCAGAGATATTTCATCAGGAACTGTTCCAGCATGACATACCACAGCCTCTTGAACAGGATCAGGTTAATCTGCTCGGACAGCGCCGTGTAGCTCCTCTGCAGCTGCAACATCTCGATCTGCGCAGGGCACACAAGCAGGCACGCAAACACACACGCAGACATGCATACACGCAGATACACAGACAACAAGATAACATCAAGCTGCTTTTCAATAATATAGTGTCCAATCAGGCTTTCTGATTCATGACCATTTCAAAATTTTAAGCATAAATCAGAGCACATTAAAACCATCAAGTAGGTTAAGTGGAGTGTGTGCAGTGTTTGTCTGGGGTCACAGAGGAGCATACAGACTTTTGCCCCAATTCCAGGGCCTTCTTTGTATTCAGACACACCACATGACCTCTCTCTATGAACAGTTTCTCTGGCCATATGACCATGAAGTTCAGGAACATTTCCAATTGCAAGCATGGGGCACTGTTTGTTTAGCTGGGACATTTGCTTTGTCATTGAGACACATGCACAAAATGACCTCAAACACTAGTGTTACAGTCTTAAAGGGATAGTCATCATTTACACACCCTCATTATGCATCAAACCTGTAAGACTTTTTCATCCATAAAACACACACATACAAAAAAGTAAGAATTTAACAGCAACCAGGGGTTTTCAAACTTACAGTGATCTCTAATTATGATCTTAACATAATCATAACTTTCCTGAAACATAAAGACACCACTGTTTGGAGTCGGTTTTGATTTTTTTTAATGTGTTTTAATGTTTTTAAAAGAAGTCCATTATCCTTAACAAAGGTTTTTTTTTTAAAGTTTTTTTTTTACTGTAAAAAATACAGTAAAAAAGTAATATTCTGAAACATTATTATAATTTAAAATAACTGTTCTATTTTAAAATGTAATTTATTCCTGTGATCAAAGCTGAATTTTCAGCATCATTACTCCAGTCTTTAGTGTCAAATGATCCTTCAGAAATCATTCTGAGATGCTGATTTCCTGCTTACTTATTATTATCAATGTTGAAAACAATTGTGCTGGTTAATATTTTTTGTGGAAATTTTTTGGATTATTTGATGAATAAATAGTTCAAAAGAACAGAATTTATTTGAAACAAATTTTGGAACATTGTAAATGTCTTTACTGTCACTTTTTTTTTTCAATAAAAGTATTAATTTCTTTCAAAAACAAAACCCCAACCTTTTGAACGGTAGTGTATACATTTATAAAATGAAATAATTAGCTTTTATATTGTCAGTGTACTAAATTCAAAAGAATTGATTAAAATCATATGGCACTTTTTACAATAAATACTTTTCTATACAACAAAAAGTGCTCTACAAAAACCTGGAATGCAAGCCAATTATATTAATATAAAAATCTAATATATAATTATATATTATATTATGCAAGCAATAATATCACATTTGTTAAATGTGTTAAAAAATATATAAATTAATTAAAAGCACAATATGTAAGATTTTTGGATTAAAATATCCAAAAATCACTAGGACAATGTTATAGATTTTGTTGACTTGCGTACTTATATTATCCCAAATGTTTCCAAGAATGTTTGAATCCAGAGAAATAAGCAATTTTTGTCCGTGCGCCGCCTATCGCGTTACCCTTGATTTATTTTTATTTTTAGAAACCATGGAAACACCAAAGACGCTTTAATATATTATGTGTTTCATTACACAGGTGAGCAACTGTTTGGATACATTCACCAACAGAAAACTAATAATTGTTATATAGCTCAACACAATAAGCCTTATTACTGCGCAAAATCAAGGCGTCAACGAGCTTTGTTATGAACAAGCGACCTCTAGCGGTGAAAAATTACATATTGTGCCTTTAACATATTTAATTAAAATCTTAAACAAACATTAACATTGATAGGCCAAAAAAAAATAAAAATAAAAAAAATTATATATATATATCATTTTTAATGGTGGCCCCAAGTTTTAAAATACCAATTATAAAGGAAAAGAAAGCACCACAAAAATGGTTCATATGTCTCATCATGTGTTATATTTCAAAGCTTTGTGTGAGAGGAACAGATTAAAAATGTATTCACTGAACAACTTGACTTTTTTGGTCCTTTCTGGAACTTGATTACTGCTTGTCACAGTCTGTTTTCATGGTATGAAACATCTATACATGCTATACATCTCCATTTGCATTCCTCAGGAGAAAGAAAGTCATACAGAATCGGAAAGACATGAGGGTGAGCATATGATGACAGAAAACTAACCCACAAGAATATTCTCTTACCTTATGTCCTCCATAGAAGGCAATCTCCTCTGAGTTGGCGATGATGCGAGAATGCATGTATCTAAGGTCGCCTTTCCTCCTGGCTTCCTCTGCCACAAGTTTACCAAAGCGTGGGGAGAACGCTCTCAGAACCTTGGCAGTAAGTGCCACCACAAAGCCAGCTATGATGACGGGCCAAGTGGTGCTGGCACCTTTCGACTCAGCCGTTTTAATGAGTGTGTAACAGGTCACCACCACATCGAGGATCGGCTTGGTCAGGTTCGAGTACAGATGAGCCACAGAGGCAGCAAACATCACCACATCTTCAGTCAAGGACTGATCAGGGTTTGCCAATCTGCCATCCATGTTGCTGACACGGTAGTATGTCTGATCATTGAAATACAGCATGTAGGCATGGGTGACCAACCGGGTGCGGAAGGCCAGGCTGAGCTGACCCTCCAGGTAACGGATGGCACTGTTCACAAACGTGGCCGGAATGGCAATGAGCAGCCATTTGGTTAACTCAACCACAAATGCCCTGGGGTCTTTCTTCACAATGGTTTTCACTATTTGCCCATCCAAATTGGCTACATAGATGGAGAGAAAGGTGCGTGAAATGAGAGCTAGAGAGTGGAAACCGAGCAGGCCAAGTTCTTTGCAGAAAAGCCGAGGAAAGAGGATTTTCAAGAGACGAATCAACCTCTCGAAGAATTCACGGTTCACAGCTGGGGAGCTTTTTTTTTTCCTTGCGGCTTCCACTTCTTGAGGTTCTCCATTGGAGGTAACCAGGTCAGTACCCTTAACCTGTTTACTAGTCCTTCCTTTCAGCTTGCCGTATACGTAAGGGGAAAGTTTCTTCGCCCCATACAGCGCAACAAGAAGGATAATGGTCTTTTTCACAAGGGGGTTTTTCAGCTGGGAGGGCAGTTTTGAGTACACAGACATTTTGTTTGTAGCTTATCAATACAAAATGAAGGTTTTTGAAAAGCAGGTTGCTAATGTATACAGCTATATGGATATCTATTCATGTAAACAAATATAAATGCGATTTCAGCTAATTGACAGCATGTCAAACTAACACATTCTATTGGAAATGTCAGTAGTTTCGGAGACAGCAAAGAAATAAAATGGAGAAAAGTGGAAACTTGTGCGTAACTCTTTTCTTTTATCTTTGGATTGACAATCTGTATTGATTCTCATTCAAAATAAAGCATAATCCTGCAATCTTACTCCTCTAGAGTTTGAGAAGATAAGTAAACTCAGATATTTCTCATTCTGAGTTATGCCATATACATTAATGTCAACAAACTATACTCTTACTGTTGTCTCATACTCAACAATTGTCTCATTTGAGTCAATATTTGTTCCTGCTAAGGAGTTCTAGAAGAAACATTTGAGACAAGGTCAACAGTTAAATGTCATGACTGACATCTCCATTGAACAACTACTGTGTGAAATGTTGTTTACACGATACAAAAATAAAGTTAAATGTTAATATTTTGCGAGTAAACGAACGTAAAATATACTGAAAGTGGTAAATAATCTGGCAAACAACATGTCCTGACTTCAGAGGTAGTTCAAATGACAGCTAGCAAGGCAAGCTAATAAACTCAGTGTACTAAAAACAAAAAGCAGGGCGACACAAAAAACATAACGCAGACTATAAACACTATTTACACGTTTACATCACCACTACATAGAATCAAACAGAATGTAAATGTCAAATAAGTGTCGTTTAAGTTGCGGTGCTAGCGCTGCTGGCTAATATTCACTTTACTTCAACTTCCTCCGTCCAACTTTCCGTCTGTTTTGATCCACGGAAAGGTCATTTTCACAGCAGATGGGAAATATGATAGACCCTCATCGTGGTGAGCACATTTGGTCCCTGTCATTTAACTCATCAAACGGTCCGATTGCAGAATAAAAGCCACCGGTGTAAGTGCAGGAGTAAATCCACCAACCTCACCGGGTCTCAGGCGGTAAAATCACAGTAAAATGCGCCGATAGGTGGAGTAAACGCGGGCGTTACTCAATACTCACGCCACATAATACAAAAGTCACACACTGTTGTTTTCATAATCACTGGCGCCTTTCCCAATTATTGGCGCTTAGTTTTACTGTAGCAAGATACAGTCTATCTATCTATCTATCTATCTATCTATCTATCTATCTATCTATCACTGCAAATCAATCAATCATTCACTGCAAATCTATCTACAAAAATGTACAACTAATCAAAATACCACAATCACCATCTTTAACATTAAAATGTGATATCACATCATAAAATATTAATGCATAATATAGTAAAACTTGCTTAGCCATGTGGTTTAGTTGTTGAGAAGAATTCAAATTTAATTTCCTTCATTAATAAACTAGGCCTATCAATTAGTTAGCTAGTACATGTATAGGCGTTAAAAAACACACAGATGACTGCATCTGACCAAAAAACACTTTATTAAAAACAAACTTTGTACATTCTTGGTTTTTTAATTAGATTTTTTTTCCCAATAGAGATATAAAATGTTAAAAACCAAGGAGAAAACAGCAAATTATATACAGTCTGGAGAGGTTTCTTCCAAAACACATGATCAGGAAAATAGCAATTAAAGAGGTTTTGGATAAGGAATTTTAAAATTGGAACAGTAGTCCGATAGTATCCAAAACATGGAGGGAACATCTTTAAAAAGTGTTAGCATTTGGTACCATGATGAAGAAGCAAAACAGATATCATAAACTTCATTGGTTTTATTTGCCTTCAATGTTATCAGTTTAAATCAATAGTTATTATTACGTCTTTAATCAAAAATAAAAAGGCTGTTATCCTTCATATTCATCATCCTTTAGATCATTATCTGATAGGTTCTATGTTATCAACATATTTCTTTCAAAACGATAAAAACATTTGACATAGATGACCTTAAATGTCCTCAGCAAGGTTTTACAAGCATCATAAACATTCGGTAATCTTCTCACGGGTCACTTGTGTTAAAGTCTGTTTTTATTAAAATAGAAAAGAAAACAAAACAAAACAAAAAAGTTTCTATTAGTGACACTCCCATGCATCAGTGGTGTTGATTTCAAATGGACAGACCACAATCAAAGCAGCTTTCAGTGTAGTCCTGAGACAAGCACGGCAGCATTTGGTGTCAGAGTATCTGAGAAAGTTTTGATTGCTTCAGTAAGTTCAACTCTCAGCTTTATATTCTACAGATATATTCACGGTGAAGGCATCTGACATGAAGCATGTCAAGGCCTACCAAAGATAACACAATGAACCGAAAAATATCAGGGAACAACAGACGATTCTTAGAGGGAATAAAAAAGAACAGATATCCGCATGCACTGGTACATCAATGTTTTTTTGTTTGTTTTTTTCCAGAAGGGAGCACTAACACTAGAAACAGCAGACTACATCTATTAGAATGGATTAGCCAGCAATCCAAATGCCTGTTTTTTAGTTCTTTTTTTCATTCCTAAAGAGAGAGAGTAAAATCTGGTGGTAGTTCATATAAGCAGGAGCCAAATTCTTTATTCAAATTGGCTGTGAGAAATACACATTTGTTAGCTAAGTAAAGTCTTCTCCGCCACATTTGCTAGGCACAATGGTCAAAGGTTGGCATCATGGCATTAGTAGGCAATGCCACATTCTGAGTATCACAGTTCATCAAATAAATTCTAAAGGAGAAATTACGATTCTTGGCAAAGTCCCGGTTTGGTTAATTAATCCTTTTCATTTCATGCAATCTAATTACTGAGAGATAGAGTAAGTATTGACATCTGCAGTCAATCCGATAGGAAAAACAATGAACAATTGCAATTAAGGCGCTATACACAAGAAGCTGGTGATTCTTGCGACAAGCACTGCACCTGGCAGGACGCTTTGCATGCGTCTGCAGTGGGTGCTGTTGATTTGAATGGATCCAGAATCCCCTGAAAACAGATATTGGGGCTCCTCCTAGTGGTCGTTGTTATAAAAACCTGACAGTACTAGGGAGAGTCTCATCCACTGTAAACCCTACTTGGTTTGAGTAGGACAAACTTAAATTAAACAAATTAGTTCAGTCAAATCAACTTTTATGAGTATTTAGCACTTTCTTTTTCGTTCAAGTTCACAGCACTGATGTATTTTAAGTAAACTGAACTGTTTCATTGTTTTGAGTTTTATGAACTTATTTCTTTTAATTTAGATGAACTTAAAGGGTGAGTTCACCCAAAAATGAAAATGATGTCATTAATTACTCACCCTCATGTCGTTCCACACCCGTAAGACCTTCGTTCATCTTCGGAACACAAATTAAGATATTTTTGATAAAATCTGATGGCTCACTGAGCAAGTTAACTTAAGACTTTCAAACGCCCAGAAAGGTACTAAAGACGAATTTAAAACAGTTCATGTGACAACAGTGGTTCAACTTTAATGTTATGAAGCAACGAGAATACTTTTTGTGTGCCAAAAAAACGAAATAACGACTTTATTCAACAATATCTAGTGATGGGCGATTTCAAAACACTGCTTCATGAAGCTTCAAAGTTTTACGAATCTTTTGTTTTGAATCAGTGGTTTGGAGCACGTATCAAACTACCAAAGTCACGCCCCCCAGTGGTGAACCATTGAAATTTTGAAACACTTATGACGTAACGAAGCCTCGTTTACTGAAATCACATGACTTTGGCAGTTTGAGATTGTTTTATACACGCTCAGAACCACTGATTCGAAACAAAAGATTCGTAAAGCTTCGAAGCTTCATGAAGCAGTGTTTAGAAATCGCCCTTCCTAGATATTGTTGAATAAAGTCGTTATTTTGGGGGGGGTTTTGGCACACAAAAAGTATTTTTCGTCGCTTCATAACATTAAGGTTGAACCACTGTAGTCACATAAACTGTTTTAAATATGTCTTCAGTAGCTTTCTGGGCGTTTGAAAGTGTAAATTAACTGTCTCTCAATGAAGGCCTCACTGTACCATCGGATTATATCAAAAATATCTTAATTTGTATTCTTACGGGTTTGGAACGATATGAGGGTGAGTAATTAATAACATAATTTTTATTTTTTGGTGAACTAACCCTTTAAGTTTAACTGAAACTGGGCTGGGATTTCTATTTCCCAGCATGCTTTGCCCATGGCATTCACATTTTTTGAGTTTAGCCATCTTATTCAGGTTTACAGTGTGGAAACAGTCATATTTCACCCCAATATCAATATATTTTTCATAATATTTTCCAAAATATTATTTTCTCTAAAGAAAAGGAACTCTATTTTTAAGACCCATGTTTTTTGTTTGACATTAAGCACATTTCTCTCCCACATTCTCATTACTAATGCATCCGGATGTTTTGTTTTTTGAGCTTTTTTATATTTCTCATTATTCTCAATGATTAAATTTTCATTACAGTAATTAAAATTCATCCTGTCCTGAAAGGATCCTTTTTTAAATCAGCATAAATCCAGCACAATAAATACTATGACGATCCTTAAATCCATGATTATTTTCTTCTATTACAGTAATGAGAATTGGGTTGGTGCTATATTGTCAAGTAATGTCATAATGAGACCTAAAACAATTGCTTTAAAAAATATATTTTTCTTTTGATTTTTGAGTGAAATGTGTTCTTGACAGGTTTCATGAGATTCACCCTTTCATTCTGCTTCATTTCTAAAGAAATGCAATTTTTGAATACATCAAATGTCATTTTTACTTTATTCTACCTGTTAATTTTCTTTGTGATTGTATTTAGTAATACTGGTATATAATTAGAGCCTGAGGAAATAGAAACCATCATAAATACATGTGATACAGATAAAGATGTTGTTTGAGCCGCACAGCGACCTTTGTGCCATTCTTAAAGGGATAGTTCACCCAAAATTGAAGATTTACTCACACTCAAGTTGTTTTAAACCTGTATGAGTTTCTCTGTTTTGTTAAACACAAAAGAAGACATTTTGAAGACTGCTGGTAACCAAACAGTTTGACTTCCATAGTAGTATTTTTTTTCATACTATGGAAGTCAATGGGGACCAGCAGAACAAAGAAACTTATACAGGTTTGGAACAACTTGAGGGTGAGTAAATGTTGACAGAATTTTCATTTTTGGGTGAACTATCCCTTTAATGTCATCATCCTGAATGAGCACATTTATACTCTTCCACATTAGTAATAAAGATACTAACAGACTAATACATTTCATGAAATACTGTGAGTCACTGACTCTTTAACAGTCCATCAAAGTTTAAGATTTGGCTTGTTTTTTTCTCCTGCACATTTTAAAATTGCTACTCAGAATGACAAAAAATGAATTAATTTTGTCTAAACACAGTCTTCTTGATTGTAATTTGCATAGAAATATTTTCATTAAAACATTAAGAAGATCCTGATTTTTTTCAAAGGGCCTCAAATGTCCAGAACTATTTTGGAAGGTCTCATGAGCAACCAATACTGGATTCTCATGAACAACAAAAACTTGTATATTTTCTTGTGACAAATCTATACCAAGGCTGGAAATAGTTTGATAGAATGAACTCGCATTATTGTTTACTAATAGAAATATGGTGACATCTTGTCTCTTTTCTCTGACTAACCTTTTGCTGATTAAAAGGGAAATTTACTGAACTATCTAAAAAGTCTACGGGAACCGAGAAAAGATGTGAAACTAGAAGACAGCTTGATCTCATGCTGAAAAGGGTCTTGAGTACAAGTGTTTGTCCCATGTCAGTGGTAGCTTAGCATATATTAGTATTACAAGAATGCTAGGCTGATTTCTGTCAGAATTATTCAATTCTAACTGCTGAAAGGAAGCAAAAAGTCTCTTTGAAAGTCCACTATGGCATTCTCTCTGCCATTCCATACACAGGTAAGCTGGTGTTTGCTGTAGTCTCTTTGAGTTTGCATGAGTGTGTGTGGGTGAGATTGTTTGTTTGCGTGTCAGACCAGTGTGCCTGGCGTGGGTCTGTCATTACTGGTCTCTTTAAGTGTCATCTCCTGCATTTTAGATGAAAAGGTATCTTGATACAATGAAAGCTCCATCGACCTATAAGGAATAAAAAAGAAGAAGAGGCGACACCAAATATAAAATATACTGTATACAAAATATAATATTAAAAGATAAACATTACAATTCAACAGTTTGGGGTCGTTAAATTTTGTTTGTTTAGAAAAATTCAGCAAGGATGCATTAAATTGATCAAAATTGACAGTAAAGATTTTTACTTTTGTACAAAAAAAATATTTTTCCAAAATGCTGTTCTTTCTTACACAGGACTACATTACATTTTAAATTGCAATAATATTTAAAATGTATTCATATTCAAAAACATAAAAAAATAAATAAAAAAAAAGTACCAACCCAAAAACTTTTGATTGGTAGCATATATAATAAATATGAAAAATGTAATGTAATTTAAAAAAAATAAAATACTATTGTTCATTTGAAAATACTATAATAAAAAAATACTATAATACATTCAATTGTAAAAAGCATTAGTGTATGCAGAAAAGGATCATGTGACACTGAAGACTGGAGTAATGAGGCTGAAAATTCAGCTTTGCATCACATGAATAAATTACACTTTAAAATATATTCAAATGCAAAACAGTTATTTTAATTTGTAATAATATTTCACAATATTATTGTTTTTATTGCATTTTTAATCAAATAAATGCAGGCTTGGTGAGCATAAGAGACTTCTTTAAAAAAAAACATTTAAAAAAATGTACTAACCCTAAACTTTTGAATGGTAGCATATATAATAAATATGAAAAATGTAATCTTAATTAAAAAAATACATTAATACTACAATGAAAAAAATACTACAATTCATTCAATTGAACTAACTGTTAATTTGTACAACTTGAAATATGGAAATGCATTAGTGTATGCAGAAAAGGATCATGTGACACTGAAGACTGGAGTAATGAGGCTGAAAATTCAGTTTTGCATCACATTAATAAATTACACTTTAAAATATATTCAAATGGAAAACAGTTATTTTAATTTGTAATAATATTTCACAATATTATTGTTTTTATTGAATTTTTAATCAAATAAATGCAGCCTTGGTGAGCATAAAAGACTTCTTTCAAAAACATAAAATGTTTTAAAATATTTCAAAAGTTAATTAAAAAAATATATACTATTGTTTAAGTACTACAATGAAAATTAATTCAAAAACTTTGTGAAAATGCAATAGTATATGCAGAAAAAAACATTGACCAAGATTAATAAATGCTGTACCTAATATATATATATATTTATTTACCTTTTTTGAAATCAAGGGTTTCTTAACTGATGGTTCCTGTGTCATATGAATGTAGATTTTAATTCATTCTGCAATTACCTGCCGTGTAGAGGGTGACCATGAAACGTGGCCGACTGGGGCATCTGTGGATAGGACGTGTCCGTTTGAAAGGACTGTGGCTGGTGTTTTAGGGGCGGATGGGGGTGCGAGTTGTGCAGAGAGGACGTGGTACGCCTGCGCTGAGTCTGCGTCCCCTCTTTACTCTTCCCTCCGTTGACTGGCTGTCCCAGTGCGTTCCGCAGATACCAGTCTCTCAAGCCCTCCAGCGCCAAGGCCTTGTGTAGGCTGCGTGTGGGGTCATCGGGGGTTGTGGGAGCAGAGGACTCGATTGGGTAGTGGGGCGGTCTGTGTGGGTGCTCTATCTGCTGATTATGCATTGCATTACTGCCGATACCATTGGCGGTGTTGGTTTCGGTGTAGGCAGAGAGCAGGATGGACTCTTGCTGGTGCTGCTGTAAGGGAACGAACGGGCCGCAGGATTTGGTGCGCGTCACTTTGACCCTCCGAGGCTCACCGGGCTTCCCTCTCAGCATTAGCGGGCTGTAGGCCGGAGGGCCGTTGCCCAGGATAAGCTGCTGCGATTGGGGGAAGCCGTTCCTGTAGGGAGGCGGTGGAGCATTGGGACCTTCGGGCCACGGCCGGGTTTTTGCACTATTTTGGACCTGAAGTCTTTGCTGTTGCTGAGCTTGCATCTTCTGTTGTTTTCCCCAAACATAATCCATGAGGATCTCACTGTAACCGCCACCTCCGTTCGTTCCTCGACCTCCCACAGCCGAGCGAACACGGGCCAGTTCAGTGTGTCCGTTTACCTGCCGTTCGGGGCTGCTCCGCTGTGCCTGTTTTAAAGTTGTGTCCATGAGTGCTTCTGAGCTCTTGTACGGGCCGTTTCGTACAGGCATGCCTAACCTTTGACCTCCCTCCTCCACCGCAGTGCCGTGCCGGTCGAGTAACGTCTCGGAGCTATTGCTTCGTCGGTGCCCTTGCTCGTAGGACCCTGCGGAGGACCCCTCCTGAGACTGCAGAGGCACCTGCTGAGGCGCCTCAGGATTGTCTGACCACTGCTTCACAGCAGCAGTGCCGCTAGATGATTCTGACCTACACAAACAAACAACACATTCATATACATTCACCGCACCATTCAAAAGATTGAGGACAGTATGATTTTTGTTTTCCAAATAATTGACTACTTTTATTCAGCAAGGATGCATTCAATTGCTCAAAATCTTTTTAATTTTTAAAAATATCCTATGTATTTTTTAGGTCTGTCAAATAAAATAATATTACCTTAAAGGGTTAGTTCACCCAAAGATGAAAATTATCCCATGATTTACTCACCCTCAAGCCATCCTAGGTGTATATGACTATCTTCTTTCAGACAAACACAATTTGAGATATATTTAAAAATATCCTGGCTCTTCCAAGCTTTATAAAACTTTATACAAATCGACTTGTGCGGTATGTGTTCGGCCGTCTGGCGGAAGGATCGTGTGACACTGAAGACTGGAGTAATGATGCTGAATATTCAGCTTTAAATCACAGGAATAAATTACACTAAAATATATTCAAATAGAAAATTGTAATATTATTCCACAATATTACTGTTTTTACTGTATTTTTGATCAAATAACAATATAATAATAATGATGCAGCCTTGGTGAGTATAAGACACTTTCAAAAATTCATTAAAAAATTTCATTAAAAAGTCTTACTGACACCAAACTTTAAAATGGTAGTCCTCGTTTGAAAAGCAACAAAAGTGACAAAATGCAAAAACAAAACATGGCGCTTTCCCTGGGCTAAACTCATTGTCACAATATATGGCACAAAATATGACTTGGTCCCACCTTCAGTGAACGTTCATTAGATTTTTTTTTTTTTGCCTGTTTTTGTTGTCCAATCTGCAAAAATCAGTCTAATAACTTAGTAAATTAACAATACACCTCTCCTAAACACATGATTGAGTGATGTGATGGTTAGTAAACACTACTAATACATAAATTCAACAAAACTGCATTTCTTTTTTAAAGGTATAGTCCACCCCAAAATGAAAAGTCTGTCATTATTTACTCACCCTCATGTCGTTCCAAACCTGTATGACTTTTTATTTGTTCTCTGGAACATAAGAAAAGATGTTCTTAAGAATGTTGGTAACCAAACAGTTTCAATTCCCATTGACTTTCATTATAAGGACAAAAAATACAATGGAAGTCAATGGGAACTGAAACTGTATACAAACATTTTTCAAAATATCTTTTTTTTTTTTTTTTTAAGAAAGAAATGCATAGAGGTTTTGGAATGACATGAAGGCGAGTAAATGACAGAATGTTCATTTTTTGGGGTGGACTATCCCTTTAAGCTCCTCAAGTGACTCTCTGATTAAATGACAGCTACACAATAAATCAGTATCCAAACATGCTGACTTCAGTATCTTCCAACACCGTGGCACAACAAGCTGCTCTGTTTGTGTAATTGGATTGAGTAGGAAATAATGTGGCTTTACGCTCAACCTCCTTAGACATCCATTATTTCATTACACATTATTGCAAATAAGTAATTTAATCAAAATGTTTGTGCCATTATCAATTCAGGGCTTTTTAACTGTAACCAGCTATATAATCAGCATGCAACCTGATCTGTGCAGTGTTTAACATACGTTTGTGCATGTGTGTTTTGCGCATTTGTAACCTGATGTGCACTCCTGTTATTCCATTGCGGGACAAGAGCGGAGTTGCCGGTACACTTCTACCTTCCAGATTCGACATACTTCTTGGAAGAGAGTGACTCGGGCTGGGAAAAAAAACAAAGTCTAGTTACGCCTTCTTGTTATAAATCCTGATCGATGTTATATGGTGACAAAGACAATTTCATAAAACTGATAATGAAGTTATGTTTTTATTCAAAATTTTAGCTTTATTATTTTTATGCTGAAGGGGTTACAGTTGCTAACAACGTCTTTTAGATCAATGCATAAATATTAATGAGTAGCAAAGAGCCTTTGTTCTGGAATCAGTTTTTAAAGGATCAGTTCACTTCAGAATTAAAATTTCCTGATAATTTAATCACCCCCATGTCATCCAAGATGTTTGTCTTTCTTTCTTCAGTTGAAAAGAAATTAAGGTTTTTGAGGAAAACATACCAGGATTTTTCTCCATATAGTGGACTTCAACAGTTACCAACAGGTTGAAGGTCCAAATTAGTTTCAGTGCAGCTTCAAAGGGCTCTACACTGTCCTAGACGAGGAATAAGGGTCTTATCTAGCAAAACAATCGGTCATTTTCTAAAAGAAATAAAAATGTATATACTTTTTAACTACAAATGCTCGTCTTCGACTGCTCTGCGATGCGCCACGCATTACGTAATCACGTTGGAAAGGTCCCGCGTGATGTAGGCGGGAGTACCGCAGTAGGGCGAAAAATCTGTTTTTCTCCTCCAACTTCAAAATCGTCCGACATCGTTGTTTTACCTTTTTTGTAAAGGGCGTTTGACTTAGTCTTTGCACGTTCGCTTTGTAGACACTGGGTTGGTACTTCCACCTACTTTTCCAACGTGATTACGTCATGCGTGGCACATCCCAGAGCAGTGCAAGACAAGCATTTGTGGTTAAAAAGAATATAATTCTTATTTTTTTTAGAAAATGACAGATCGTCTAGATAAGACCCTTATTCCTTGTCTGGGATCGTATAGAGCTCTTTGAAGCTGCACTGAAACTGCAATTAGGACCTTCAACCTATTGTACTCCACTGAAGTCCACTATATGGAGAAAAATCCTGGAATGTTTTCCTCAAAAACCTTAATTTATTTTCGACTGAAGAAAGAAAGACATAAACATCTTGGATGACAGAGGGGTGAGTAAATTATCAGGAAATTTTCATTCTGAAATGAACTAATCCTTTAACACAAACCACATAAACTTCTTTCTATATGAGGTAATTCCAGGTCGGCTAATCAATGCTGATTCACCTTTGGATCTAAATAAGATGAAAAAAACAGCTGTTCCTACTTTCTCATGCTGAGTGCGTACCTGGCTGAGCTGGCCACAGAGTTGCGGCGAGTTTTCATCTCGTAATAGATCTCCACAGGGGAGAGTTTTCGAGAAAACCTGTTGTCTGGGCTCCCCGAGACCAGCCGGGGACGTGAGGGTGACAGGCCATCAGAGGCGTCTTCTGAGGGAGCGAGAAAGAGAGACTTGTGAAGTTGAGACAGAACCCCACTT
>RJVU01030786.1:1177749-1211977 GCA_003731715.1 Anabarilius grahami
CTAAAACAAAATTTTTTATATAAATAAATATCTAAATAGAAATATAAAAAAATAAAATAACATGACAAAAACATAAAATTATTTTAAAAAAAAAATGAAAACTGAAAATATAAATAAATATGTATTTATTATAAATAAATTAAAAGCTAATTCAACATAATAAAAAATACTATATTATAAATAATACTAAAATTACACGCTTCTAATAGTAGAAATAAATGACGTCAATTTGAGATTTCAATTTTAATTTATATAGCACATTTAAAAACAACCATAGTTGACCAAAGTGCTTAACAATATCATTATACACAAACAAATAAACAAAACAAACACAGTAAAAAATGTTACAGTGTCAAAACTAAACTCAAAATGAAAGCTAAGGAATACAGGTGGGTCTTAAGCAAAGACTTGAATATTTCAGCAGTCCGAGCTGTTCTTATGTGAACAGGTAGACTATTCCAGAGATTAGGAGCAGCCAATGAAAAGGCTCAATCACCTTTATTTTTTAACCTGGATCTCGGAACATCGAGGAGCATCTGATTGGACGACCTCAGTGCTTTGACATGAGTTTGGACAAGTAAAAGCTCTGATAAATAAGAAGGCGCCAAGGTGAGATTTTATTTTTTGTTTACTTTGCATTTTCAAGATCTATAGTTGGCCCAAGTCACATTCACATCTGATTTTTTCCCCCTTCAAATTCACATGGAATTGCCTGTGGGAACTCCGGACAGGAAGTGGACTGCGGCGTGCAGGAAGCACGCTCGTGAAGCAGGAAACCAGTGCGGGAAACAGAAATGGGAGGCTCAGACTGACCTATAACAACAATACGGGCAGAAATCCTCACGCACAAAAACACTCTCTCAGGGCACGAGTCATTTCCTAGGATCAGCCGTAAACAAGGAGCACAAAGAGGAGAAAGGTCGAAAAACCTCAAAACTGCATCTCACGCTATTTCCTGTCTGCAACCTAAAAAAAAACGGCAAATCTTTTTAGCTTTGACACCCAGTGGCGATCTATTCTTCTTGATGCAGTTTTTCATGCACAACCATCAGAAAGTAGTTATTATCTCGGCTGTATGAGATGGGCGGCTCTCTGGACGGCCCGGAGCGGCTCTGTCATTGAGAGTGCGTGAATGATGGGTGTCTCTGAAAAATGCAGAAGGTTATAATTATAAAAAAAAAAATCAATAGAGTCATATGCGGAGCTAACCTGGAGAAACTAGTAGCAGATGAGTGAAGCACACGTCGTGATTAAAGAAAACAATAGAACAATGCAGGTATTGTATGTTGCCATGACCTAATCGTGCCCATCACACACACTCGAGGGTCAAGGGAGGACAAATAAAAGCGAGTGGGCTGTTAACGTAACACAAATATGTGCGTGTTGCTAGAGCAAACACAGCGTCTTTGCCTGTCTCGGTTTGCCCAGTGTTGGGTTTCAGCTAATGGAGTCACGCTGTTGTCAGTTTGGGCTTGATAAGATCCCTGATCCTGCTGGTGCCCTGCATTGAGGAGATTTTGAAGAACTGTTCGAGTCTTCCAGCAATGTTTGCCAATTTTGAAGCTTCCACTGTAGCGTTCACTTAATTCGCCAAATGTTTTTATTAAAATTTTTCCGCAATATTTGCTCTTTCTAAGTTATTTCTCATATGTTGATCTCATATTCCTATTGAAATAGATTGAATTTGGGGTATACTAGAATAGGTTTTCATGCTTGAATGTTTAAACATTATTTTTCACATATTTAAAATTGTTGCAGCTCCTCTCTTCCCAGTCTGTCAGTAACGCTCTCTTTAGTTCCTGTCTCTATGAAGCCCCTCCTTCTGAAAAGCACAGTGTGCTCTGACTGGTCGGCTGGACCAGTGTGTTGTGACTTGTCAAATGTTTTGGAAATGCCACGCCCCTTACCATAACTATGAGTTTCAACACACTACTAACTCAACTCAACCAGGCCCCGCCCTTTTATTTTGCATATGCTTCGGGTGGGAATTATTTAAATGAGGAATATTGTGATGGAAGAAATCTCAAGACTACAATTGAGGTGTTTCAGGTAGTTCAGAAACAGTGACAGTGATATAGAGAATACCTCCCTGACTTTTTCACAGTTTTCAACACAAAAAAAGTCTAAATAATCTCACAGATTTATGCTGAACGAGGGATTTGAGCCATATTTAGAGACCAGAATAAAGTCTCTTTTGACTTGGGCCAACTAGCACCCACCCAAAACACCCTAGCAACTGCACATCAGTGCCCTAGCAACCTGCTAGAACACCTTTGAATCCTTTTAGCAACCACATAGCTGTTACGTCCAGCGCTTCCAGGTTCTACGTCAGAACGGTGGCTCATTATTGGCTGACGCTGTTCACGTGAGCAGCACGACGCATGCGTGTGATGCTGACGCAGGAGCCGGCCAATAAAGAGCCGGCGTTCTGATGTAGAACCTGGAAGTGCTGAACGGAAACGGCATATGAGAATGACACAGAAGAGAAGAGATTGTTGAATAAAGTCGTTATGTTAGTTTTGTTTTTGCGCACAAAAAGTATTCTCGTCGCTTCATAAAATTTAAGTCGAACCACTGCAGTCACATCGACTGTGTTAACAATGTCTTTAGTACCTTTCTGGACCTTGAAAGTGGTGGTTAAATTGCTGTCTATTGAGGAGCATTTGGATTTAATCAAAAATATCTTAATTTGTGTTCTGAAGATGAACGAAGGTCTTACGGGTGTGGAACGACATAAGGGTGAGTAATTAATGACAGAAATTTCATTTTTGGGTGAACTAACCCTTTAATTTAGGGACTATAAATATGCACTAGACAAGCTGTGCGTGTATGTGTGTGTGTGTGTGTGTGTGAGAGATTCACCAAATGTCATGACAAATGTTCTGTGGTCCTCACAAGGTTTGCCAGCATTCCACTCTCTCATGTCTGAGCCTGTATTATCACTTCTGTTCAGATGTTCACGGAAGCACGATCTGTCCAGTTTTTAGGCTTCCCGCATTCATTCCTCTAACCATCTCTTATTTTCTCCGTAAGCTTGTTGCCTAATCCTTAACATGTCAAGGAGCCATATTGTACACTTTAATGGCATTTTGTAGCATATTTTTCCTCTGAATTTGAATCACGTGTGTATGTGTATGTGTGTGTACAGTACCGTTGAAAATGTTTTTAATGTCTTAAGGCTGCATTTATTTGATCCCAAAGTACAGTAAATACATTAATATTGTGAAATATTTTTTACAATTTCAAATAACTGTTTTCTATTTGAATATATTTTAAAATATAATTTATTCCAAAGCTGAATTTTCAGCATCATTACTCCAGTCTTCAGTGTCACATGATCCTTCAGAAATCATTCTAATATGCTGATTTGCTGCTCAAGAAACATTTATTATTATTATCAATGTTGTAAAACAGTTGTGTGCAATTCTTTAAGGATTCTTTGATGAACAAAGTTACAAATCACAGGAATAAATTACATTTTAAAATATTTTCAAATAGAAAGCAGTTATTTGAAATTACACACAGCAATAACAACATTACAGTTTTTGCTGTATTTTGGATCAAATAAATGCAGCCTTGGTGAGCATAAGAGACTTCTTTTAAAAACATAAAAAAACTTACCAGTTTAAAACTTTTGAACGGTAGTGTACAGTATATATATGTATATATAAATTGATGAATATGTTAATGAATTAATACTTGTGCCATGATAAGCTGTAACCGACAGCACATCCATCTTTCTGTCTTCTGTTTTTCTTTCCTCAGAGCAAGCTTCTCCTGACTGATCCTTGCAATCATGACCTTGATATTTCACATAACATCAACAATTTCAAATTGAAACAGAATGGCAATTTTTTTTCTCAGGACTGCAGAATCGTCTCCTCTGGGAACACAGTTTGTACTGAATCTTTCCTTCTTGCAGATAGCGCTGAAGTTGGGGATCAGCAGTTTTTTTTTTTTGCTTCCTGGACTCTCTGTGACCTCTCTGATCCCAATGGTATCTGACAGACCAGTTTTCTACTGTTCCGTGCCTTTGTTAATTAATCCCACACTAACGAGGAAGTGTGGACATGCAAAAACAACTCCAAACCCCCACTCAACCCCATATCAACATTCTGGCTAATAAACTACAACATCCAAACATGGAGGCAGTGAGATTTGCATGGACATACATCACATTTTCTGCAAAAAAAAACCCATTTTCTTTATGTATAATCAAAGAGAGTGAGAGCACCACAATCTGGCTATCCTAACTTTCGCCTGAAGTCATCCTGATTGAGATAATAATGCTAAACAGATGCATGTGTGGCGTTTGTCTTCCATTATGAAGGTCAATGGGTACCAAATGGCATCAGCTGAAGTATCTGCATGTCCAAGTTAAGAGTAAAGGTCTTTGTCTATTGCTAATCAAGACATAAATGCCAAATTTAACCAAACCAAAAACCAAAATAACTTTAACCAAAAAAACAAACCAACAATAAACAAAACAGAAAGGAACACATGCAGACTAACACATTCCTTGAAGTTTTGAGGTTTCCACTGCAGACAGCATATTCCCAAGATCCAAAATTATCAAAATTTCTCTTTTGAGTAAAAAATTTGGTAAACCAAGTATGTAATTTTGTTCAAGCAACACGCAACTTAAAGGGTTAGTTCACCCAAAAATGAAAATTCTGTCATTTATTACTCACCCTCATGTCGTTCCACACCCGTAAGACCTTCCTTAATCTTCAGAACACAAATTAAGATATTTTAGTTGAAATCCGATGGCTCAGTGAGGCCTCCATAGGGAGCAATGGACACTTCCTCTCTCAAGATCCATTAATGTGATAAAAACATATTTAAATCGGTTCATGTGAGTACAGTGGTTCAATATTAATATTATAAAGAGACGAGAATATTTTTGGAGTGCCAAAAAAAACTAAATAACGACTTATTTAGTGATGGCCNAAAGGAACACATGCAGACTAACACATTCCTTGAAGTTTTGAGGTTTCCACTGCAGACAGCATATTCCCAAGATCCAAAATTATCAAAATTTCTCTTTTGAGTAAGAAATTTGGTAAACCAAGTATGTAATTTTGTTCAAGCAACACGCAACTTAAAGGGTTAGTTCACCCAAAAATGAAAATTCTGTCATTAATTACTCACCCTCATGTCGTTCCACACCCGTAAGACCTTCATTAATCTTCAGAACACAAATTAAGATATTTTAGTTGAAATCCGATGGCTCAGTGAGGCCTCCATAGGGAGCAATGGACACTTCCTCTCTCAAGATCCATTAATGTACTAAAAACATATTTAAATCGGTTCATGTGAGTACAGTGGTTCAATATTAATATTATAAAGAGACGAGAATATTTTTGGAGTGCCAAAAAAAACTAAATAACGACTTATTTAGTGATGGCCAATTTCAAAACAATGCTTCATGAAGCATCGGAGCATAAATGAATCAGTGGGTCGAATCATGATTCAGATCGCGTGTCAAACTGCCCACGGATGAAATCACGTGACTTTGGCGCTCCGAACAGCAGATTCGACACACTGATTCATCTGTGCTCCGATGCTTCCTGAAGCATTGTTTTGAAATTGGCCATCACTAAATAAGTCGTTATTTAGGTTTTTTTGGCACTCCAAAAATATTCTCGTCTCTTTATAATATTAATATTGAACCACTGTACTCACATGAACCGATTTAAATATGTTTTTAGTACCTTTATGGATCTTGAGAGAGGAAGTGTCCATTGCTCCCTATGGAGGCCTCACGGAGCTATCGGATTTCAACTAAAATATCTTAATTTGTGTTCTGAAGATTAACGAAGGTCTTACGGGTGTGGAACGGCATGAGGGTAAGTAATAAATGACAGAAATTTTCATTTTTGGATGAACTAACCCTTTAAAGGTAAAGTCTGTCGTGTTTGCATCTCTAGTGGCAACAAATGGAACTGCAAAAATAATGATTATTTATGATGTTGTTTTAATTGTTTAAAAAAAAAAAAGATTATAATTTAAAAAGATATACATTTAATTTATTGCTGTGACTTCATATATATATATATATATATATACTCAACTCTTTTTTCCACAGAATAGTTACACGATTCCAGCTGCTCTTTCTGTCTCTCTCATCTTTCCGACAGCGAGTTGACACACAAACCCACCTCCCCTTACTCTTTTCATTTGCTCCGGATGAATATTGTTGGTGTTACAGGGCTTGAATTTCGGTGTGGGATTGTGCGTATTGCTCATAATTTTACTCAGTCCCACAGATTTTGTTCTCGCACCCAAAGTGTGCGCACATAAAGCCATCTCTCAGTACTAAATTGAGTACTTTTTCGCTGCTAATTGCACTTAAACAGTCAAATACACACAAAATAATGTCGAAATGCCGGTCTTGGCAAGTATTTACGTAAACGCAGTCAGTTATGTTTAAGTGAACGTAAACAGTTGAGAAAGAAAAGGCATGTGTAACAGTATAATGGATCTGTGTGTCAGGTCTTAAAGTGACTTGCTGCCAAATTATGAGATAATATTAAAAATATCTATATGGCTTATATATAGTTTTTCCCCATGGTATCAATTTCAAAATTGTGGCCAGTGAAAATGCTAAGTGGCTAGTAACTTTGGAAAGCCACTAGCCACAGTGGCTGGTTGAGCAAAACAATTGTATAAACAGTACAAGTTTACACTTTAAACAGTACAAAACCAATTAAGTTCCAGTTAGCTTTCTATTGATTTGATCTGATGTACAAATCATCACTGCAGAAACTCAGTAAACTGATGCCACTTTGGCCTGACTGCATATTTCTATGTTCAACTGCCATCAAGTCTCTCCGAAACCGAATTCACATTACTAGTGACTAGATTTCGATTTCGAACTCGAGATTGGGAGTTTCCTCTATTATGAACATGAAAGCGCAGTGAAAAGAAAGCAAACCAACTTCAGAATCCCATGAGGCTTGTAGTCATTTGTCTCTGTTTTACTCATGCATAAATCAGGTCTTGGTCTTTATGTGCAGGTCAGGTGATGCCAGTGAACCTTTCGGTCATGCTGAACTTTTGGCCCAGTTTATAAAGGAAACACAGGCCATTGAACGTTTACTGCAATGGTTACATCATGCACCATGCGGCTACATCTGCTGAGCTTCCTGGTCATGTACAACTCAACCAGTCAGAGGGGTCTCCAGGGGTCTAGAAAGGAAGCAGTTAGTTCACACCTTGATGCTCTTTGCTTCTCACCACACAAGCACCTTGATGAGATCCCATATCCTTCTCTTCCTTACTACTCTCAAAAATCTGTTGTGCCTCCACCCCCGTACATATACTCTCAGCACGCTGGGCAGAGGCCACATTTCCTCTGACTGGCAGCAACAACAGCTCCGGCTGAGCGGAGTCAGGACGGCTGCAGACAGCAGATGGACTCAACATATGAACCAGCACCCCCCATTTCACAATCTCCATCAGAACCCAAAGCAAAGAACACACATTACAAAACAGGAATTATGTTAGAGTTACAGAAGGTGACAATATTTTGAGATTCAAAATTTACATAAACCCTGCCCTCGGGAACACGCAACAAAGGGGCTGAGGCCATGTTGGGCTGCTTTAGAGAAGAGGAAGAGTTGTTGTAGTAAAGTGTTGTTACCATGCCGTCATTTTACACCGGACTGCTTCACAAACAAGGGTCAATTCAACGCTGGATTTGCACAAAAAATTAACATGATGGCACATGCTAGTCGATGAGTTGCAACTACATAAATGTATCCACTAACCGTTCAGAAACATCCAGTTTCATTCTAAAAGTTGTAACTTCTTCCTGAGTCTCTCCATCAGTGTCGACTCCGGTTTGAACAATGTAAGGCTGAACACCGTTACTGACAATCCTCATTTTGGCTGCGTGAGATTCTCCAGCTTTGTTGTTGTTGAGCAAACAAAGCGTAAGCTGTTAAAGCTCCGCCCTCTTCTGGAAAGGGGGCCGAGAGCAGCAGCTCATTTGCATTTAAAGGGACACACACAAAAACAGCGTGTTTTTGCTCACACCCAAATGGGTCAAATTTGACAAGCTATAATAATCACGATCATATCTGTGGGGTATTTTGAGCTGAAACTTCACGGACACATTCTGGGGACACCAGAGAGTTATCTTACATCTTGTAAAAGGGGCGTTATAGGTCCCCTTTAAGCAGCACAATGTTTCTTGAGCAGCAAATCAGCATATTAGAATGATTTCTGAAGGATCATGTGACACTGAAGACTGGAGCTTTGATCACAGGAATAAATTACATTTAAAAATATATTCAAATATAAAACAGTTATTTTAAAAATGTAATACAATTTCACATTTTTTACTTTATGTATGCAGCCTTGGCGAGAATAAGAGTCTTTCAGAAACATTTAAAAAAATCTTACTGTCCCCAAACATTTGAATGATAGTATATGTAAAATTCACTACCAATTTCAAGGAAATCTGTATAAAGGATGGCAATCTGCTATCACTTACAAAAATACAGCATTCCAGCAAACTTCTGCTTAACCATAGATTTTCTACAAATTAACTCCAAATGCTTCAATTAAACAGTTTTTACATGTGCATCAAATTTAATTTTTGGATCTGCTTTGCCGCATTAAATTATTCTGTCAGACGGTGACATTCATGCAGATGTTTCCATCACATTTATGATGTGGCATGTACGTGTATCTGCTCTTTTTAAGATGCTTAAGAGATGTGCACACAAATATGTGTTTGAAACAGAACACAATGCTTTCCAGATGATGCACTCGGTGCCTCTGCATGTTTATCAACATTAACAGAAATGAAAAGTGAAGCATGTTGGACACGCAGAACAGGTGTGAGGGTAAACATGGTGCCCAAATTTAGTGTGAAGAGTGCCAAAGCCCTCAGTGTGCTGGCACAATCAGGACCAGATGCACTCATGCTCAAAGGTCACGTTCGGTCATGATACTGGTTTCATCAGCACAATCTAAACATGTTACAATGTATTTCTTTCCATTAGCACAGTTAGCGAATGTCCTCAGTTCACCCAGACCATCATTGGAAACTATGCAACAAAACAAGTCATTCACAAATCTTCATGGTTGCAACATCAACTATAAACTCATTAAAGGATCAGTTCACTTCAGAATTAAAATTCCCTGATAATTTACTCACCCCCATGTCATCCAAGATGTTTGTCTTTCTTTCTTCAGTCAAAAAGAAATGAAGGATTTTGAGGAAAACATTCCAGGATTTTTCTCCATATAGTGGACTTCAACAGTTACCAACAGGTTGAAGGTCCAAATTGCAGTTTCAGTGCAGCTTCAAAGGGCTCTACACTGTCCTAGACGAGGAATAAGCGTCTTATCTAGTGAAACGATCGGACATTTTCTAAAAAAAATAAAAATGTATATGCTTTTTAACCACAAATGCTCGTCTTGCACTGCTGTGCGATGCGCCATGCATTACGTAATCACGTTAGAAAGATCACGCGTGACATAGACGGTAGGGCATAAAACTCTTATTTTCTCTATCATTCTCTCTAAGGGTCAGAAAGCTCTCGGATTTCATCAAAAATATCTTAATTTGTGTTCCTAAGCTGAACGAAGGTCTTACGGGTTTGGAACGACATGAAAGTGAGTAATTAATGACAGAAATTTCATTTTTAGGTGAAATAACCCTTTAACTGTGATTCATGCTGGTTGCCTCAAGAAAAAAAAAAGGCACAATGGCATCCTGGCTTGATTTTAAACCACCAGAGCGCTGAACACGTTTTTCCAGCGTGCTTGTAAAAACAAACAACAAGTGCGCCATCACAATTACGTCCCCCACATGAAAACCTAATCATAGTCCTATTGTTAGGGCACGGACGATAAGTGATGCTTTAATCTCACATCCAAAGCACGTAAAACTCTTTCAAGTCAGATGATGGGTAGGAAATGTAGTCCCATGGGGGACAGATCGCAACAACTACCTGTACATCTGGAAGACACATGTTGCAAAAACATTCGTCTGAGGGCATCTACACCATCCATCTACCACTGGGCGTCACGTTACAGCGAACAACATCATCAACAACAAAAGCCCTGCCTCTGAAATCTGTTCCACATTGATTTAGAGCCAAAGCATCATATTAAATAAGCATTCAAGATAACAACACATGGAAGACGCCTTCAGAGACTCGATTCTGGCAGCGGTGGTCAGAGCAGCACTGCTGAAGCACATAAAGACCACACAGGGATTGAGAAATGTATCCGAAGCATCAATAGTCTAATTCAGGCTTCTCATAACGGCGATTCAGAATGCAAGAGCTGCTCGGAATCTGAACATTGTGTGTGTGCAGCAACATTTTTTATGGGCTCCTGATGCCTGAAGAAAATTTACAGCTTTCTTTGATGTCTTTGAACTCGGGAGTGAAAATTTGAGCAATGAATCAATGCAGGCAGAGCAGAACACATTAAAAATGATGACAACTACTTCAGCAACATGTAGGTCTCGGGAAACGCAGAAAAAAAATGTTAAATTGTTGAATAGAAATAAAGTTGAAATATTTTAAAAGAATTATTTGTAGATTTTGTCAAGAAAATGTAATTTCTTGGCTAACGTGTTCTAAACAGGGTAAAAAAATTATTAACTAAACCTATAAAAACATTTTTGTTCATTTATCTAATAAAATATTAGATAAAAAATGAAAACAAAAAGTTTAACTAAAATTACTGACGGAAATTAAAACTAAAACTGAAATAATAAATTAAAACTGAATTGTAATATTTAAAAATGACAAAAGACAAAAAAAAATTAACTAAGGGTGTTTTTATACAACACCATTTTCAACTAAAAACAGAAAACATTTTATGTGTTTTGGCTACTCATTTACGACAACGGCGTTTTGACGGCCTGAAAACGTAAACTTTTAAAAACAGGTTTCATAGTAGTGCAAGTTTTTGAAAATGATACCGTTATCATTTCAGTGTAAACTACAAAAATGGGGAAAAAAATGCGCACGTGTATTACATGTTCAGTCTACAGGTGCAAAGTGACATCGCCAACTACTGGCCTATAATAATACAGCATTTTTAGTTGTTTTCACTGATGTGTGTGAACGGAGATAGTTTTGACAACGTTGTCGTCTGTACGCGCTAGAGCTGCACGATTCTGGATAAAATGAGAATCGAGATTTTGTGGTTTTAAATAAAGATCATGATTCTCCCACGATTCTGAATATACAACTAAACAAAATAATGTAATTTACTAGAGGTTCTGACAAAATATGAATTGGTGGACTCTAATTTCTGGAAAAAAGTTTTGAATTTTAATGAATTATCCTATTTGAAAAAAATGGTTTTGAATGAATTCAATGACTCATTAATAAATACTTGTTTCATTACTAGATGAATCAGTGTTTTTGAATGAATCTTTTTTGAATGAATGATTCAATGACAATACATTTTTTAACAGTCACTAGTCGCCACCTAGTGGTGAAAGATGTAATTGATACAACCGTTATTTGAAGAACCGAGTTAATTTTAAAAGGTGGTTTGCTCTATTTTGAACACTATCGTAGACATCAGTGTTTATATCCTAAATTTAAACTTAACTTAAATAATTTGAATATTTGTAACACAGAAATATTCTGTAGTTCAAAACTGCTCTTTCTGGCTCAGCGCAGCAGAACGAACACAGATTTGAATGTTCCGGTATGATTTTGTCAAAGGTTTAATAGACACAGGCGAATCGTTGTCATTAATAAAATCGTGTGGGTGTTTAAATCGAGATCACTCATTAATCGTGCAGCTCTAGTAGTAAGGAAACATTTTTTTTTGTTTTTAGTACATTGTTGTGTAAATGTACCCCAAAATTTAAAAGGAAAACTGAAAATATAAAAAAATAAAAGCCAAAATTATAATAATACTAAAATTACACTGGTTCTAAAAAGTTCCAAGTGTGTTGCTATGTAGTTGCTAGGGTGCCTCTGGTGGTTTCTTACTGGTCCAGGTCAAAAGAGCCCATCATCAAGTCTCTACGATAGCTACGGTCCCACATTCAATGCAAGTACAGTATGTGGGTTTTATCACAAAAATCATTAGTCTGATTGCTAAGAAAAAAAGTAATAGCTCCTACAATGTGAGCCATCATTCATGTTTCAAGCAATAAGTCATACTTGTGGTTAGTAATTTTAACAAACCCCTAACTCCAAGTATGAGGACTAGTAATTGTTGCAAGCATCATTTGCTAAGGCTTATTAAAGTATTTAAATAAAATGTTTATTTAAAAGATTTAGTGGTGCTTTAAAGAAAATTACAGAGACAAAGTGAGAAGTGCAGATGTATCCAGAAGGAGAGAAATGAAAGAGCATTGAAAACATGAGATAATTATGAGCGGATTAGACCTCAAAGAGAAACACATGGGCTTTAAAGAGACTGGGCTCATTCAAGCAGCTGGAATCATACGGATGCAAATTGGAAACTCATTTGAATATACAAAGCCAATGGGAAGGATTTTGTATATTTGTGTGTGTGTGAGTGTGTGTTTGCATGAGTGTGATTGTGTGTGTGAAGGTGATCTCATTCCTTTTCAGATCAATGTTCCACTTCTGACAACTTATGACTGGTTCACACTCATTTTCTCCACTATAAGATTCTGAGGTTGTGAAAAGATTCAGATTCTGATGGTGAGTCAAAGAGCCAGTTGGTTAATTGTGTACTCTGAGATCATTCTGGGTTAGGCTGGACTGCAGGCGTCAGCTCTTTTGTGCGCTGTACATACGCCTCACTGCAAAAAGTTACTCCACCCGCCAAACACAAAACTACAGAGAGAAATCACACTTTAATTGAGGTTTTGATCGGGCGGTGGAAATCGCCCTGTCCAGAAGTGCTGCTGACAGAAAAACAGCTGAATATGACTGAACAGAGATTTTTCCCAATGTTAAAATATATGGAGACGACTATTAGTACCCCATTTGTAAACTGATTTAGTTAAGAGTTGGATTTTCCGTTTGTCAAAAATAATGGTGGATGCGTAAAGTGTTCAGGAAACCTTCATCTTTAAAGTACTCACAAGAGGAAGTAACTGCACAACCTATTGATGATCGAGACAAGCAAATATATGAGTAAAAAAAGTAGAAAAGTAGCCCATTATCATAAATGTTAACAACTTAATCACAAGTACAGCACTGTTCTGTCACGCACTGACATTCCATGTTGCAAAGTAATATGTGTACATAATAAGTGATATAATATGCTAGGTGTCTTTGGGAATGCCCCACATGGCACCACAATGAGATCACATTAAACAGTTGGTTTTCTGGTTTTGGGCCATCTGCATAAAATGCTTTCCTTACTTTGAATTCTGTGACAAACCACACCACATTCAGCATTCATATACAGTATATATATAAATTCATATTATATATATTAATATTTTTTTATATATATATATATATATNTATATATTTATTTATTTATTTATATTTTATTTTCAGGATGCAAGGATGAATAAATTGTTCAAAAGTGACAGTCGGGTTCGTCTTTAATTACTTACCCTAATGTCGCTCCAAACCTGTAAGACTTTCGTTCTTAATTTGTGTTCCGAAGATGAATGAAAGTCTTACATGTTTGGAACGACATGAGGGTGAGTAATTAATGACAGAATTTTCATTCTTGAGTGAACTAACCCTTTAAGACATTTTACATTTACTTTTTTTTAAGCTGTTATTTTGAACTTTCTTAAGCAGCACAACTGTTTTCAACATTGGTCATAATAAAAAAATGTTTCTTGAGCAGTAAATCAGCATATTAGAATGATTTCTGAAGGATCATGTGACACTAAAGACTGAAGTAATGATGCTGAAAATACAAAATAAATTTTAAAGTATATTCATATAGAAAACAGTCATTTTAAATTGTAATAATATTTCTAAATATTTACTGTATTTTGACCATATAAATGCATCCAAAAAGCCATACTTCTTTATATACTTTTCTTAACTGTAGATGAGACTTGCATAAAATGAACACAAACAATTCTTATTCAAAATTAACTTAAACGTATTTGGGAGCAGGAACTAAAAATGTTAAGGAGCCATTACTGTAAATAACACATGGGGGTGCTGACTCTCAAACAAACTAGCATCACTAATAACAGCAACAACTCAACAACTGGACGAAACAGCCTCCAGTTCACATAACTGCTTTCAGCATCCAGTGCGGAGGGAACCACAACATGAGCATGAGAGTATGTCATTAAATCAGTCAGTTGTCTCACACGTGGTCACTGGACTCACGGCCATCATGTTTGTCACATTTGCTGGCGATCCTGTGGGCAGCTGATTATGGGAGGTATGGAGCCACACTCCAACGCTGTTGTCTTGGCATCCTGATACTGACCCCATAAACCGGGCAGAGGTGGGGCTCTCACAGCTGCTTCTGTGCTGATGGCAAGCTGCGTTTAACATAATGAGAGTAATACTGAGCATCAACAGCAACTATATACAACTTATTGTTGTCAAAAGTACCGACCGTGATACCAAGTTGGTACTGAAATCTTAAAAATGTGACGTTTTGAGCACTATTGAGCAGATTTGTAAACACTTCTGATTGGCCATTGTGTTCACACGTTCAACATATATGTCTGTGATTGGCTACAATGATGCTTCAAAAACATGTTGTAAATAGACATCTTTGATGCTCTTCACCGAGCGCTTACACAGATACACACAGGACTGTTTGAAAGCAGGTGGACCGTTCCACTGATAGACGCCTACTTTCAAACGCTCCCGCTTTCAAAGCACTTTCAAATTCAAACATGTGCTTTCAAACGCTCCTGTGCGTTGATTATTGTAGCCAATCACAGACATATCTGATGAGCACGTGAACACAAAGGCCAATCAGAGGTGTTTACGAATCCGCTCAACAGCGCTTAAAATGTCACATTTTTTAAATTTCAGTACCGACTTGGTATCGCGGTCGGTACTTTTGACAACACTAATACACCTACATCAATACTTTGGCTTGCTTAGTTAGAGTTTAAAAGACACTTTATATTCTGTAATATTATTGATTTGACTGACATTATCAGATGAGAACAAAACTTGATCTGAATTGAGCTGGATGATGACACTACGGTCTTCTGTAGAGCTGCTTTAAGCCCGATATACTGATGTGACATCATTTTGAACAAAATCAGGCCAAAACGAAGTTCGCTTGGAGTTTCCAACTTCTTTTTACCCCTAAACGAAGAACTACAAAGAACTTCGCTATGATTATATTCAGGGCCTTTATAGCTGAATCAGCTTCATTTAATAATTGACGAATTCTGCAACATCAACACTGTTATTGAACTGAACTGAATCAACACTGAACTGACTTGAGCTGAATAATAATGACACTATGTCTTTTTAGAGCTGCTTTACATGCAGCAGAATTTGAATTTGTCTCATTTTGGATGATGTTTCCATCACTGATTGTTACACTCTCAGATCTGTATTGTATAAAGTGCTATTTGAAAAATGTGACTTGACTTGTTAGGTTACCAGGGTGGTGCTATGTGGTTTCCAATGTGTTATCATTCCAGTTATTAACAAGAATCATTCATGTCAGTGCCCCAAATGGTGCGAGACAAGTTATGTAATATATAAAATTGTATATATATATATATTATTATATTATATATATATAAGTTATGTNAGTTATGGTCACACTTTAGTTTAAGGTCCAAATCTCACTATTAACTACGACTTTTGCCTCAGTAAACTCCTAATTACTGCTTATTATTGGTTAGTAAGGTAGTTGTTAAGTTTAGGTATTGGGTAGGATTAAGGGATGTGGAATAATAATATTATTTAAATATAATTGATACATATGGTCTTCATACAAAAATATCTGACAAAGCCAAAATATCAAATATGTAATAATATATACTGATAAAACACAATTTAACATTAAAAGTAAATGATATTCATATAAGACACCTATCTTTACTCAAAAATATACACAGATATTTTATTTAAATCATAGGGTTTATTCATATCTCTAACTCTAAGTATAGAATAGTAATCATAATGATAACACTACTAATAAAAAAATATATACACAAGTAATCCAGCAATAATTTGGTCAATTTGGGTTTGTAGGTTATCAAATTAAAATCTTTCATTTTTAGCAAATTCTTCTTTTTGGACACAAAAATTATAAATATATCACAGATTCGTCAGAACAAAATTAGCTTAAAATGAGAAAGTGAGCAGGAAGTTAAATAAAGTGGTGACAGTGGAGGAAGGTTATGTTGTACGTACATTCATTAACCTGATTGATTATAAAGACTTAATGCATTAAATCAAGGTTTTGTTTGGGTCTTGTTTTTAATGAACTGACTCTTCCTGGACTCAAGAGGTTATCAGTGTGTTTGTTTGAGTGTGTGTGTGTGTGTGTTGAGCGTGGGGATGTGCCACAGACGGGGACTGGTTTCTAGGTAGCTCTTCAAACACTTCAATAATCTCCTTCAGCACAAAGCAACAACAAACTTCTCCAAGTGACACTCGAGGCAAGTCAACTCAGACTTCACTGGCAGATTTATTTGCCTGGAGTGACGGCTCACAGACACAGTTTCAAAGAGCAAGTTTTCTTGTCAGCTAGCTAAAACACAAATGATTAAACATCATATGATTGCAATGACAGCTGCTCAGTGAAGAAATCAATACTCTTGCAAAAAAAAAAGAAAACAGCCACAAATAAGCTCATTGACAAGATTACGTCAGCTGATCAATATTCGCAAAAGATTGACAGCATGAAGTCTAACAGTTCTATCATTTTTAGAATAAATCTTCAATGAGGTTCACTGCGAATCAAACCATACAAAGGCTTTCTGTGTAAAAATCACCACCTTGAAAACAGTGAGCAAATTTCTACCACTCAAAATGGCTAGTGTGAAGACCAAGTCCCATAAGGTCTTGTTAGTGCCGACCATCCAGCCAGTCCAACAGACACAACACATCGGGCCGAGCACCTGATAAATTAAATAATAATCCTGTCATCACATCCTCTTCCCTGAAGGGCTGGATTTTCTGCATCATAATGGTCTTGTACAGATGTATCCGGAGCTCATGCCCATGCAAACAGAGGGCTGTCATTAAACTTTGTAACATATAGATCATATCTCTATATTATTCTCTGTAAAAAGTGAAGAGAGAAGCAGCTGCAGAAATCACTTCAAGAAGTGCAAAATACAACAATGCTGCCAAATACAATTACAGGCTGTGTTTAACTACACCACAAAATTATACATCAACGAAAACAAAGATCATAACAAGCTGTTATTATGACGGAAGTCATAATGACATGATATTATATTTATGTTGCTCTCTAGTCCCCTTGCAAAAACGTACTGCATGGCACTTGAATATACATATATGAAGACTTGAAGTGCCATCTGAAATTCTTCTAAAATTAGTATTTTTATCAAGCTTGTATGTTTATGTTCAGTTTTTTCACTTCAATGGCAATGAAAAGGACCTATTAATTGCCATTAAAGTAAAATTACTGAATCTAAACATACGAACTTGATAAAAATGCTCATTTTAGAAGAAAATTTCAGATGGCACTTAGAGGCTTTTGCATCTGAAGTCTTCATATATATATATATATTTACCATGGTACATTCAAAATATTGGTTTGGTGTCATGCATTTGATACTATTCTAATACGCCTAAGCTTATTGGAGAGATGTTATATTAAAAATCTTACCTGTAACATGAAATGTTTAGTCCTGATCTGCTCTTCTGTGTGAGTTTAAAGGGAAGTCAGTCTGGTTACAGTGTATCATGCAGCAGTTGTCTGTAAGTTATCCTTATCAGAGCAGGTAAAGCCACCGGCAACTGGTTTGCTTAATTTCGAGGTGCAACACGCCAAAACAAGCAGCTGTCAGTGATGAAATCATTTCACTGATGAAGTTAAAACGGAAAAGTTGTGTGTGAAGGATAAGCCATTAGTCCAATGCTGAGCCATTCAGACTCAGCGCATATTTTCGCTCTGAACTCAGCGCACTCCCGCGGACCCAACCAAACGCACGCGCAGGGGTAAGTGTTAAAGGCTCGGTTTATGAATATTAATTAGAATAACGTGACGTACGCCAGGTAGGCCGACCTGATTGGCTGAAAGACAGACGTTGGTAGGAGGGCTCTAGTCTGCTGGGCCAAATAGCGAATCATTGGCTGGAATTATGAATATTTAATACGATTACGTAACACGACGCTTCAGGAGAGTTACCAAGCAACAGCTGAATACTAAAATTAATATTTATGAGGTAAGACTTCATCATAGTTGTAAATTCACGTGAGGAGATTTAAACTTGAGGTTTCATGTTTTTGTTTAAATGCATCGCCGTTTCTCGTCTCTTAAAGGGATAGTTCACCCAAAAAAATAAAAATTCTGTCATAAATTACTCACCCTCAAGTTGTTCTAAACCTGTATGAGTTTCTTTCTTCTGCTGAACACAATAGTTATTTTGAAGAATGTGTGTGACCAAACAGTTGCTGGTCCCCATTGACTTCCATATAAAAAAAAATACTATGGAAGTCAATGGGGACCAGAAACTGTTTGGTTACGTTACCCATATTCTTCAAAATATCTTCTTTTAAGTTCCACAGAACAAAGAAACTCATAAGGTTCATAATGCTTTTATTAAAATGTATAATAATAAAAATAATAAATAGCCTAAATCATTGAGATATTGGATTTGTGGCCAGGTTTTAGCAAAAATTAAACTTATGAAACACTGTTTCTTCACTGTAAAAAATGAATGTGATTTTAACGGTAAAATATTGTAAAAACGCTACGAAAAAAATTTGTAAATAGGTTAACAGTAAGTTACCGTATTATATACAGGGAAAAACTGTAAAAGCTCTTACCAGACATTTACACAGTAAAATGCTGTAAATTTTTATAAGTAAAAAATACAAAATCAATGTATAATTTACAGTCAAAATCTGTAAACTGATATTCCCACAATTCCCTGTGTGACACTCCACATTTGAAAGTATTTTGTTAAAATAATCATGTTTCTTAATAGTTTTTGTTATCAGTTATGTACATTTGGGTTTTATGTTACATCTTCTGTTGTTTAATGAATGTTTATTGCATTATTTAAGTATTGTGGGTTACCATGATGGTGTTTTGCGTTTGCGTGAATTACTTTTTGCGCCTTCTATATATTAGTATATACTTCAGCTCGTGGAAAAGCTACTTGTGACGAACTCTGATTCTTCATGTGGCTTTCTCTTTTACAACCTGCATAATTATGGTGGTTGTCAGTATGTTAAAGGTACAAAACAGATTTTAGTAGTAGTGTGCATTGTTGAATTTATTGGTTTACATTCAAATTTTCTTAAATTACAGTTTTATACTGTGAAATTTACAGTATTGTTCTGTACATGTGTTTACAGTTTTTCTGTATTTTTTACAAAATTATTCTGGCAACCACAGCTGCCAAAATTATTTTGTAAAAACTACGGATTTTTTTTTACAGATTGTTCAACAATTTATTTTTACACTCTAAAAAATGCTGGGTTAAAAACAACCCAAGTTGGGTTGAAAATGGACAAACCCAGCGATTGGGTTGTTTTAACCCAGCGGCTGGGTTAAATGTTTGCCCAACCTGCTGGGTAGTTTTATTTAACCCAAATATTGTTTAAAAATTACTGTATTTCTTGCTTAAAATGAACCCAAAATATGTTGGAAATTAACATTTATTAATATGTTTAATAAACAAACATTTATTAATACTTTTTTTGAATAATATTTAAACAATAAACATTTATTAAATTGCTTATTAATAAATGCTCATCTTTTTGATTATTATTGTTGCCTCTAGTAATTATGAGTCTGATTTTTAATTTCCAACCTATTTTGGGTTCATTTTAAGCCAGACATATAGTAATTTGTAAACAATTGTTGGGTTAAATAAAACTACCCAGCAGGTTGGGCAAACATTTAACCCAACTGCTGGGTCAAAACAACCCAATCGCTGGGTTTGTCCATTTTCAACCCAACTTGGGTTGTTTTTAACCCAGCATTTTTAAGAGTGTAATAATAGAAAATATTATATAAAATAAATAATAATAAAACATTCCTGTAATTATGCATATCTGTAAATACCTTTTCACACCCAGTTTCATATTAAATGTCTCAAACACAGCTGTTGTGTTTTCCATTGAATGTGTGTTTAAATTACTCATGACTCTTGAGGTTTCAAAGACGTCTAAAAGAAAGTAGAACAGCAGCCTCATGGTAATCTAGGTGGTGAAAACTGAGACTATGTTTCGGCTACCTTCAGTTTCCCTGAGGGACAGAGCTGTGCCTTCATTTGCAAACCAATTGGCTTTCAGACAGGATTTCTATTCACATGTAAAGGATGTCATCTACATGAAACAACAGTTTGATCTTTTCAGTTGCCCAGGGCTCATATTACACTGAAAATGCAACAAATAAGTAAATAAAACAGAATCATGTTATATGTTGAAGAAAAAGAAACATTTTTTAGAGCAACAATTGATTTAAGGGAATTTCCCGAAATAGAGATTTGACAATGTGACAACTTCAATATGCATAGCACCCTTTTGCTTTTATTTTATGTTATAGGCTATATCTTCAATTTATTGTTTTGTACTTTGGCACTAGTGTATTATATCTTAGTTTTCTTTTACTTTTTAATTAAAAAAATGCATTGACTACAAGCACCATTTGTTAAAAACGACCTTGTTACATAATTGAGAAAACAGCCAATATAATATAATTAATATCAAATTTGTCATTTGAGAAGACCCTGATATCAGTGAACCATAACATTCATAAAAGGATTTTGTGAGCAAGTTTTCTGCCTTTAATCCAGACGTTTTGATCTCATCCAGTTACTTTATTATACTTGACTTAGTCCGACCATATAATTAGACATGAAGCGATTACAGATGGCTTGGGTTGTAATGGTCAGTGTGGTTAGCGAGAGCAGCTCTTCTGCTGTACAGGAGAGCCTCGTCGCCTGGGATTTCCATCAGTGCTGCAGTTTAATTTGAGTGCGAGGATTTCAATGAAGGGAAGTTCAGCTGGGGATCAGAACAAAGTGCATCTCCTGCCCTTCCTGGAATTCTCCGCAAGAACATTCTCACAACGAGTCCCGGTGAAGGAGAGAGAGAGAGCTAGAAACCCTGCTGGGACCAGACCCCTCTGCCTCTTCATCAATCACTCCACAGGACAGAACAACCGTCTCCTCCTAATGAGACTGACAATACTGCACCGGTGTCTGCAGTGTCACGGCTCCTGGCTTGCGCTTATCCAATTAACCATTACCGAAAGCTCAAATCAACATGCCAGTTTACAGTCTGGAATTCTAAAACTACTGTGAAACAACATAAGAAATCATTTTTTTAGTCAATGTCTGTAATTTTGAAAAAATAAAATAAATAAATCTATATGCTAGTGTACTCCTAAAAAGTCACAAAATTAACAAATTAGCATGCATTTCAAATGCACAGCCTGTTAAAAAACTCCAGGCTATTGGCTAAATAAAAAGAACAAGAACTTTGATATTTCCGGCCAAACTTCTTAGAAAACTGTGTACATCAAGCATGCATTTTCACTTACAGTATAATGAAAGTCAATGAGGCAAGACACTATGGGATTAATGTTAAAATACAAAATCACTATGCTAAAAACTGAACAAAATATTAGACTCCCATATCACCTCATAATGAATTATCTCCAACTTGCAACTACTATAAGTATATCCAGCTTTATATGCATACATACAGTACACTCACATAAAGCGATATAGGATGATTTACTCAATGTTACAGCTCAAATAACACTTTTTGCATTGAAAAAAATATTAGCAGCAGATTTCTGCATTAAAATCCTCTGAAAAGCCTTTCCTTATAGACTGCAAATAATCATTGAACAATAATTTTTTGTTATACGTTTTGTTGTCATTATATATTGAACCCAGAGCATTCCTTTAAAGAAAGAGAAATAGTTAGTGTGCTTAACAAATCTTGAAAAAACAAGAAAATATAAGTATATCCAACCTTACCCAGATACATACAATACACTCAGGTAAAGCGGTATACTATCAACAGAGCTGGGTAGATTACTTATGAATTGTAATCAGTTACTGATTACAAATTACATGACAAAATTTGTAATCAGTAATATAATCTCTTAAAACACATTTTTGGTAACGTAATCGGACTACTCTTGTATTGCATTTAGATTACTTCTGTGCTAACCCTTATTTGATGTCACATATATTATAGGATAATCTTGTACTATTTTGACAGATACAAAGAAAAAATATATTCCCAAAAAAATATATTCTATTCACCAACAAGAGCCTCAACAGATTCTTTTTAAAGTGCAATGTATGGACAGTTAACACTTCAAAATACTAACACTAATGTACCTGTTAGTGTTTGCTGATAGTAACACTGAATAAAACAAAATCACATCTTATGATTTTAAAACATATTTACTTTAAAATTAAGTAAATTTAGAAAACAGCAACATTACAAAATAAAATATTGAAAAACATGCAAAAATCACAGCAATATCACTGCTACATCAAATATTAATCTATATTTCATGTTAATATCATAACATCTATATTCATCTATATTTTAATGTTATTATTATTATATTATTATTATTTCATAGTTCATCTATACTTCATATATATTAATCTATATTACCGCCGGAAAAACTTGAAGAATCACGAACGTATATAAGCGGCAGGTTTATTATGGAAAAAATTTAAACATTAAAAAAAATGAAAAATTAGCAGAATCAATGAATTATGAACAATTTACTGCCATTGTGTAAATAATATGTAATCACACTCTAAAAAATGCTGGGTTAAAAACAACCCAAGTTGGGTTGTAAATGGACAAACCCAGCGATTGGGTTGTTTTGACCCAGCAGCTGGGTTAAATGTTTGCCCAACCTGCTGGGTAGTTTTATTTAACCCAAATATTGTTTAAAAATTACTGTATTTCTTGCTTAAAATGAACCCAAAATATGTTGGAAATTAACATTTATTAATATGTTTAATAAACAAACATTTATTAATACTTTTTTTGAATAATATTTAAACAATAAACATTTATTAAATTGCTTAATAATAAATGCTCATCTTTTTGATTATTATTGTTGCCTCTAGTAATTATGAGTCTGATTTTTAATTTCCAACCTATTTTGGGTTCATTTTAAGCCAGACATATAGTAATTTGTAAACAATTGTTGGGTTAAATAAAACTACCCAGCAGGTTGGGCAAACATTTAACCCAACTGCTGGGTCAAAACAACCCAATCGCTGGGTTTGTCCATTTTCAACCCAACTTGGGTTGTTTTTAACCCAGCATTTTTTAGAGTGCATGTAATCCATAAAAAAGTAACTGTAGTCTGATTATGAGTATTTTAAAAAGTAGTTTACTCTAATTACAAGTACTTGAATTTTGAAATCTGATTACATAATCCAGATAACATGTAATCCGTTACTACCCAGCTCTGACTATCAAAGACTGTATATATAAGAAGACGGTGCACACTGCAAAAAATGCTGTTCTTACTTCGAATTTTTGTCTTGTTTCCAGTCCAAATATCTAAAAATTCTTAGATCAGGACGCATTTTCTTGACAAGTAAAAATTCTTTTCTTGTTTTTAGAAAAAATAAGTGAGTTTTTCCTTAAAACAAGCAAAATAATCTGCCAGCGGGGTAAGCAAAATAATCTTAATTTCAAACTGAAAACAAGATTATATATCTTATTTCTGGTTTGATATAAGATTATTTTACTTACCCCACTGGCAGATTATTTTGCTTGTTTTAAGGAAAAACTCAAATAATTTTTACTTGTCAAGAGAATGCTTCTTGATTTAAGAACTTTAAGATATTAAAGAAACAAGACAAAAACTCTAAGTAAGAACAGCATTTTTTGCAGTGCACTCCTATTACTTATGAATGGGGAAAAGTGCAACACCCAATATGGCGAATAAGCCCCGCCTTCTAGGTGAAAGGGCCAACTACAGGCAGTGTTCTCTGACTTGTCTTAAAGGGACTTTGATACTATACAGCAAAAAAATGTTTGATTGCTTGTTTTGTCACAAAATGTAAACTTTATTATCGCCCAACTTTAATCAGCTAAATGTGACTGTAAGGAACGAAGAGATTAAGATATTATAAACATCAATATAATGATTTTCGGTAAAGCCGCTTTAAAATGTGTATTGTGAAAAGTGCTAGACAAATGCATTTGTTAGAGAGAAAATCTGGCACAGTCAAAATGAGCTGTGGTGATCAGGACAGCCAAAGGGAGATGTTTGCCATCTGTTTAACAAATCATGACATAAATGCTCTCCACCCCCCTCCCCATTTTCACAGGTGTTTGCCATTAGCCAAGGGCACAAATGCTGCCCAAAGGGAGTGACCTTAAAGCCAACAGCTGCCCATTCAGAACCCCAACATAAAACAGACCAGTGGTCAAAGAATGATATCAACTCTCCACATCCCAGAACCACAGACTGACGACTTAGTCCATCCATTCAATGAAAGAGACAGAGGAATGTACTTCTTGAGCGTTGGCATTGGATGAAACAAACTATGTTTCCAGGCGTATGAGCATTGCAGACACTAACTGCTTATTATAACATCTAAATCCCAAGCCATAATGATGTGTAAAGGACTTTAATTATTCATATAGTAGTACACCAAGCCCTAAGAACAGACTATATATAAAGTGTTGTTTTCATGCTGCATTTTTTAGCGGATTTAAACACACACACTCACACCTCTTTGATGTCTGAGTGAGTTTTCATAAGAACGCAGGAGATTTAAGAAGTCTAAGACAATAGCTTCACAGCGGCCAGGCATCGTAGGAGTGAGATCTTGGAGTAACAGCTGATTCTGACATATTTAACGCTGCTCTTTTAGTTTCATGCCAGTTGGCTCGCTGCTCTCCCCATCTTTCTTTCTCTAAAACCTCTCCAGGAGTAATCCGGGGGGAAAAACCCTGCAGATCCAAACTCTAAATGCTCCTCTACACTAATCCACAGCTCCATGCTCGGGAGAGAGGTGGGTTTATCTATGTGGTCAAAGCACTATGATTAATGTTAAGAGTTCAGTGATCTACTTAACAGGTACTGCATCTATTCTTATACAGAGAACTTTCAATGTTAAAATGCCTTCTTCTACCCCATTTTACCGCGCTGACACGGTTATAACAGTGGCTCTTTTGACAATAACAATGTGTATTAATACATTTCTATGCTATTTTACTTACAAAGCTTGCCCCCTGGTGGACTAAAACGCATAGCAACACCCTGGCAACCACTCATAACTCATTTCCATAGCTGAAGAAACTGTGAAAACAAGTTATTTTTACAATTCTGTTCGGCGCTGCGAGTAGCGCAGAAATTACATACTGCATACTAAATCCTAAATACATTTTACACTTCTGGATCTTTGACCTACATACTTCAACAATGTGCATAAACTGGAAAACTTATTCTACAAGTGTAAAAGAGTCCAGATCTCATGGAGTCTCATGGGATTGTGGTGTTGAAGATGAATATGCCCTCAACAGGACGCCACTCCACACAGGATGACAGACAAGCGTACGGTCATGTGAACATCCCTGGGCAAAGCTTCCTCTATTTCCTCTTAAAGTTATGAACCACTTGATGAACTGCCTGTCCTGCGACAAAACACAAACATACATTCTTCCAAGTTCATAAAGTATGAGTGTCCATACACTAGACCAGTGATTCTCATGATCTAAAAATGAGTCACAGGTCTGTTCTGACAGGAAAATACAGCTAAATGCAAATAACAGAATGCAACTATGCTCAACCTTTAAAGGAAGAAAAAAAGTCTGTTCTGATCCATATATATATACTGTATATATAACACAAATAAATAATAAAAAGTACAAAATTACAAATATAACACTTTGACGCTTCAAAATGTTTATAAAGAGTTAATAATAATATAATCCATTAGAATTGAGCGGTTTAGTCCAAATTTTCTGAATAGATTTGATCGCTTTATATGATGAACTAATTTAATTTAGGCCTTTATTCACATATAAACATTCATCAACGCACACATCAGTTGTGGTAAACAGAAGCTCAAGCATGTTTGCTTGACATGCGAGAACCAATGAGGTTCATTCTCATGTTACCCATCACATGTGACCGTTCGCAAAGACCCACCCCCTTTAGTTTTTAGGCTTGTTCGACTTGATGCAGTGCTACACAGACCAACTTGAAGCAGTGCATGCCGGTAAGAAATTTTGTCTGACTTGAGAAAGCGCCGACGCCATGTGACTGTGACATATGGCATCAAAGTACCACGAGAGCGATTCGAAAGCAGTCAGATGAGTCAGCCAGCGCAGCATCTCAAGAGCAGCTGCACGAGCTCTGATGACGACAATGCTGTTCCACGATTGGCCGGATTCACCGCATGACAACGATCACGTGTGTTTCGTGTATTTTTCTGAAAACTTCAGTTCCACTAATGCTCAAAAATCTGTATTTTTTATAACAGTTAAAGCTCTTTTCATGTAGTCGCGATGGTGTATTGTGTCATGTTTATCATAATAAAATGGATAAAAAAACATAGACCCCACTACATTGGTATTTAAATGATGTTTTATTAACAAAATTCGGGAGGAGCAACGTTCAAATAATCTGACTAATCATCACGTCATTTCAGCCAGCTGTTAGCAATCAGTAATCAACATATCTACCCAATCAGCATGAGTGAAAGCATATATATAGACACAGTCGACTCACCCATATTCCTCAACAGTTTTACAGCATCCCTCCACCACCCCGTCTCCTCACACTTGCCTGGTTACTTCCTAACCAGAATACGGGGGGAGTACTCTGGGTTCGGGCCAAAATACCGAGCTCGGAGCCCTCTCCTCGGACAGCACGCCAAATACGCACACTATTTACTACCTGATTATTTGTAAGTGTGAACTCGTGAAATAATATATGCTTATGTTGAACTTTATTCTTGTAAAAACAGACACTGTAAGCAGTACATTAAGTATTGAATGATAATGTCTCTGAAACATCTGTGTATTAGTCAAATATTGCATTGATTTCACTTCAGCTGTGATAAAGTCTGCAAATGCAGTGCGAGCGTCGCTACGAGAAGCAGAAAGTGTCCGACTTCACGTCTCCGTTTTCAGCTCCTCCCCGCCTGCACGTGGCTACTCTCTCCAATCGGTTGCAAGCCGATGTCGAACACACCTACAGTTGCTACGTCCGACAAGCCATGTCACTCTCACACCACACATCATGTTCTCACGCAGTGAAAAATACATCGCGGAGCAAAGAGGACACTGACAACGCGTCAACAGACAGAGCAGGTTACTTTTCATATAAGACAAAAACTCAAATTTTGTCATTTTAAAGAAATGTAAACAATAAATACCATTTTGTGGCTCTTTAATGTGTCGTGACACATCGCTGAAGTGCCTCAGTTCAAGCAGCTCTTGAACCGATCATCTCTTCCTACTAGTTCATTTAGCATCAAATAAACATGAATGAACATCAGAAGGAATGTTGTTTCAACCACAGAAAGATGTCAGTACACAACATTCAAGTTCACCGACGTTAATCTACTAACTCCCCTGACTGCTTTGTCGGACAAAATGGCGGATTCGGCGTTATGATTGGTTAGATCGCCTGTCAATCAAACTCCCGGCGAAGGGTCAATTGAGCTTCCGCAAGAGGTTTGATCTCGTGTGTCAAGCAGGTTTAGTTGAGCTTCTGTTTATGTTTGCTAATCAATGTTTATATGTGAATAAAAGCCTAAATTAAATCTGTTCAATACATAAAGCGATCGAGTCTCTTCAGAAAATTTGGACTAAACCACTTAATTCATATGGTATAATTTTACGATCTCTTTTTGAAGCATCAAAAGTGTAATTTGCATAGCTGTCAGATTTGCATCGCTCAGATTTCATCAAAAATATCTTAATTTGTGTTCTGAAGATGAATGAAAGTCTTACGGGTTTGGAACGACATGAGGGTGAGTAATTAATAACAGAATTGTCATTTTTGGGTGAACTAACCCTTTAAATACCAGTTCACTCGCAACGAGGATAAAAATGGATTGTGCTGACCACAGTTTGTGTTGTGCACAGCATTACTGGCTGAGAGCATAAAAGCATTTGGAGACAATTAGAAACTAGTAAACTTTCCTATTCAGCCTATGACACATAATAATTTTGAATATTATTAGTCCGACACAGTTCAAGATAATATTACTAATTTTAAGTCTCATTTTAAGGACACTTTTGTTGATGATTAACAGTCTTCTTGGTACTGTGTTTGGTCACAACTTGATGAGCAAAATAAGTTAAGAACTAACTGCTATAGACATTTCTGCTCTAGCACAATAGAAACTTTAGACTGTGTCCACAGTGAGACTGTTTGAATATATTAATTTCCTCTGATTAAAGCCTCTGTCAGCACCACAGCAGTCTCAGCCACAGACTATTTTTCATCTAAGTGTTTTGATTATTATTTCATGCAGTGCCCCACTGCCCTGGAAGAATTTCTCGCTCTGGCTCTCGGCAGTTGTGCGTGCGATCCCGTCAGGAGTCGGCGTAGACTTGCGAGCAGAGCTTCAAACAGCATGCATTCCCCTCTTCGCTCCGCTTTGATTCCGAGCGGGAGGGGCTCGAGTTGCCAAGCAGAAAAATCCAAACAGTGTGTCCTCTCCTCACCCCCTCCACCACCCGCTGCTGCAGTGCCAACTTATCAAGCTCAGATCTCTACAGTACATCACACATCATAATAGCACAGTATTAAGGCCCGTTCACAACAAGGACGATAACGATGAAGAGTTTAAAAGAACAGCATCTAAATTTAAAAGAATAGCAGAGTCCACACCACAACTTTGGCCCTGTCCCAAATGGCACAATTCATATGCACTTGTGGTCTTGTGGACTTACAATGGCTGCCACGTGCACGGGTCCATTAAGACCGTGTCCACAAGACCATATAGGGCAGGGTTCCTCAAATCCAGCCCTGGAGGGCCACTGTCCTGCAGAGTTTAGCTCAAACCATGATCAAACTCACTTACCTGCAATTTAGTAACTCTGAAGACCTTGACTAGCTTGTTTAGGTGTGTTTGATTAAGGTTGGAACTAAACTAAGTTTTCCGCATTCTGCTCCGTATCACGCATAGTTGAGCCTGCAAGCCTTTCAAAGTATATACTTCTTTGGTCGTGAGCGCGGAAAGATGCGTTTGGCGCGTGCACACTATCTAGTGGATTTTGTTTTAAAGTCCCCCTGTAGTCAATAATTGTATCCCTTAAAACTCATCTGCGATCACCAAAAGTACATATCTAAAGGTTTTTTTGCTGTGTAAAAAAAATTCTTCATGCCTTAAAATAGCTTGAATGTAACTCTACACCCTTGCCTCATTTAGTATACGCAGAGCCATGAATATGCTAATTAGCCCCGCCTCCACTCACTCGCACGAGCTCAGCGATCCACTTGGTCAACTTACTGAGGTAAACGCCCCTCAATGGTATCGTTTTTTACAACGTCGGACACATAACAGTAATTAATATGATTAGCCTTTAGCATGACTGTTATCAAACAGCTAATAATGCCTTGCTAATGTTACACAAACCATGTTCCTGTTCCCGAGTCAGACAGCTGTCTTCTAAAAATCAGTATCTTAAGAAATGCTTTGAACAACTCAGAACGTCAGCGGAGAAAGGCTTATGTTTCATCATAACATCGTAATATACACCCGCTATATTGCTAAATCTAACCGATTTTTCATATCAACAGAAAAATATACTGGGATAACCTTCTCTTGAGACTCCCCTGCTTCAGATCAGTCATAGTTAACAGGGTTTTCATAACAAAACTCGCCTAATTGCTACTCAAATCTAGCCCAAAACTAGCCTAATCGCATTTCAGGGGTCCCCCTGGTAAAAATCGCATTCCAGGGGCTAAATATCATGTTATTTGGGGTTGCTTCAACCAGTGGACATGAAAAACAACCCGTGGCGGTGATAAAGTAGCCCAATTACCCTGGAAAACCGCCGACTTGGCAACACTGATTGTTAATGATATGCTAAAGCCTGCCGGCACATTGACGTGATTGGTTATAAGGTAGTTTGTGACATTAGAAACACCAGCGATTTCAAACCAAATTTACATAATTTTGCACTTGGCCATGTGCAAAATTATGAATTTGCACATGGTTTGTCTTAAAGCATATTAAAAATACCACATAGACATATAAACATTAAAACTTGATTTTGACCACAGGGGGACTTTAAAAAATGCTCAATTCACTCGCTCATGCGCTGTTGTATGCGCACTGTCCACGCGGTCTTAAAAATTGGGCTGCACGTGGACGGGGTAAGTATACTTTGGGCTTTAAATGACAAATGGGACACCCTACAGTCTTCTGGACGCATACGTGGCGGTCATTGTAAGTCCAAAAGACTGTAAGTGCATATGAAGTGTGCCATTTGGGACAGCTAGGGTCTACAAAGGTGCAGTCACATTTACCGCTGCTCCAGTCAGCGTGACGGGCGAAAAAGTTCCCCACATAAATTTCGCTCATGTTCAAGCGGGTCATGCAAATTCGCCGAAATGAATACATTTCTATACGCATCTAAATTTCATACGCATGAATACATTTCTCTGAAACCACACAATAACGATAACGGCACAGATGAATGATGTCATTGGAATCACTTTAGATTTTTTTCCAGCTGATAAAAAGGTGCTTTCACATCATGTCGTAAATGAAATTTTACCTTGTAAAAAGCGTTCATGTCCTCATAGAGCTTGTGATTACAACTTGTAAGCTGGGTTTTTTCTGAGAGCTCCTACATGTACCATGTGACCACTGTACCACCTGACTGATGCAGATTCATTTAGGCGTTGATAGTGTTGCCATAAAAACAGCTCAGAGTAGAACATCACATGCTGTCATTGTTACGGTAGCTGGTAGAAGGATGAGGCAGATACGGATTTCCACAATAATAGATGCTCTTTAATAAACAAAGGCGAGGAACACCAGACATACACCTTAACAAAACAGAGAACGAACCAGGAGTGAAAGGAGTGAGTGCAATATAAAGGGAGTGAAGACGATAGAGTCCAGGTGCAGGTGATCCGTGTGGATGAGGAGATGACGAGGGAAGTGAGTGCAGGTGTGNAATAAATTTTAGAGATATATTCTCCTAACCAACCCCTAACCCTAAACATAACCATTAGTAACCCTCTTGAAATATTTTTAACCTAATTGGTTTAATTCATATGAGCCCCATATTCTGGTTCTTCTTGTCTGATGTGCAACCAGTAAAACTGTTTGCGCTACAAATTGTGTTCATGATTATTTTAATAAATTAAAATAATATGAAAACAAGAACTATTACACTGTTAATTTAAAGCGGCAGACGACATAACCGCAGTGTGCTCTGATAATAAACATAACGTTATCATGCGTTGGTGTGGACGCTAATATAGCCAGTTATTGTTACAGTTATCATTCTTGGTCCTTTGGTCTAATGTTTGGAAACAACCAGCACAAGGCTTCACAAAGGTAAATGGTTATTGGGAGGTGTTTCAACAGGATCTGGCTTTCATGAGTCACCGCTGGACTATTAGAAGACGAGACGTTAGCTGTGTCATACGGCTCTTATGCACTTTGATGAGATGAAATGGCCAAACCCACGTGCTTTAATCCCAATCTGCTTGTGTTTGTGTGCTTCAGAGAGGATGAACAGCTGCGGCTCATGAGGGAAGCTGAGATAACCTCTGAAAAATAACCCAAACACTTCACCACTCTTTTAACATGTCAAGACCTGTAGCTCTCACAGTGTTCAGAAGAGCTCTGTGGGCATCAGCAGGGGGAACACATGCATGCAGCTAATATCAACAGCACTGGTGATTATATAAGAGCGAATAACTTAAGATATCAGTCGACAAATCCTAAGCCATCAAGGTAGACTAACAACAAATGCAATAAAAGGCTTGTTTTGCAGACCTTATGTAGCCCCGCCCCCTTTCAGTGCTGCGCTCATTGTCTTTTGATTTCCAGTTTGTATTTCCACAGCGATCTTACGTATTTATAAATGAACTGCTCGTTTTAAGACATTAAACTGACATTTGTTAAGACATCTGCTTTAAATGTTACAATGCTCATGATAACTTTTTTAAACTCTACAATAAGTAACTTCACCTGCTAATTAGGCCTATTCTTTGACAGCGATGCCATAGAAATATAAACAGCTACCACAAAAACGCAAGACAAAATTCTAAAGACGGCTCTCTGGCGCATACGATCTCAGAAGAAATACTTTAGCAAGCATCAATAATAAAACCTTAGGTTTGTGGTTTGGTACCAAAGAGTGTATAAATGACACAATATTTTATGTAACTGAATGATTAGATATAAAATATATAGATGTACTAATCACAATGAGCAATATTGCCAGGTCATCTGTGACGCTTCATTCTGTATGTTGTTTGGATGTCACTAGAGTGTGTCCAAAACACAAGGTAGGACAGATTTCGATAATAGGGTGTAAAGCTTTTCACAGTTTGATGGATACATGGTATATTACACCTGCCAAGATTGGACAGATTATAGTAGCCTATATGAGCAACCTCCTGAAATGCAGGCATAATAAACTACAGCCAAAGACAGAATGATGTGCTGCAGTGCAGTAAAAACTCAAGGTAGGTCACAGCACCGAAAATGGAGGGGAAAAGAAATTATATATATAATTTACTTAAAAATCCAGATATCAAAATATGAAAAATATAACAAAATAAAATATTAATATAAAAATATACAATTTATTATTTTATATATATATGAATAAAATATTTAAAATAATTTGACCAAAATCAAAACCCAAACAATAAATGTAAGCTAAAATATAATATAATTGCACTAAGCATTGTAGTTTAGAGCAGGTAAACCTGAAACAATGGAGTAAAAAATTACTGCAATATCAAAATACAGTTTCAAATTCATTTTTTTAAACAATATTACAATATGGTGACCATCAATATACTGTATCGCCAGGCTGCTGCTGATTCTCACCCCTAATATTTGGTATAGAACATATATTTAAAGGTGATACAGAGGATCTTTTCGTCGACTGAGAACCCAAACACTGTTAGTGAGTTTTTGAAATGAGCGCATGCGTAAGAACAACCCCGCTCCTTCACAGCTCAGTTCGAGGGAACGCCTCCCAAAACTCGTGCAGGAGTATTGGAACACGAGTGTTTGTTTACCACCGGCATTCGCTGTGTCGTGTTAGTGGATTCATTATGTCGGACTCACCGCAGGTAACTCATAATCTGCAGTTGTTACCCCTGTCTCCTGACAAAAACATTGCATGCGGCGGCTGTGGAGTGTGGAAAGTTACTGGAGCGCGCAGCCGCGCGTCTCTCTCAAGGAACGTCATGGCAGTGATTGACAAGCCAGAGGGCCAGATTGGCTGAGGTTTTTAAGGCCCTACCTCGTGCACAGATGATGTATATTAATAATATTCCTTTCAGTGCACCTAATAAATAGTCTTTTATCAGTTAGTAAAGACAGTTTCAAGTAATATTGCAAAAATTTATAAAATAAAACATCCTCTTTAGCACCTTTAAGATCTGGGAATATGCTAGTAAGTCATATTTATTGTTTTGTTGCACGGGACATAAACTAAAAACTTTAAAAGTGCCCAGTCAAGTCAAATGTGTTTGTTTGTGTGCAACTGGGGTTAGATGTGCAAGTGCGCCACCTGTGGCAAGGAGAAGAATTACAACAACCTGCCTGCAGCACTTCATAAAGGTGTGAACAGTCCTAAAATCAGAACATGCTCAGAAGGGCATTTTAAAAATAGATCACCACCTGTCTTCACGCTAAGACTAATTCACACAGCAACAACGAATCTCCACAGTCTACACTACACGTGCCAAGAGAAATTAATTGCTTATAATTAATCTTTTACAGCAACATGCTACAGCTAGAGAAAATAATTCAATTAATTTGTCATAATAATTAAAGGTATGATTGTTATGCAGGAAAATTAGAGCAATTCACAGCAGAAATTCACAACAACAGACAGCTGTATAAAATAAAACATAAAAAATAATAAACAATAAAAAAATAAAAATAAATATAATTATAAATTAAAATTAGTATACA
>RJVU01030786.1:1212540-1236050 GCA_003731715.1 Anabarilius grahami
GAGAACTTCCGTTTGCTTTAGCTAATAGTTGGGTGTAGTATCACAAAAATAGTATAAAAAAATATAAATAGTATACATAAATGAGTACTTGTACTGTATGTATGTGTGTGTGTGTGTATCTATCTATCTATCTATCTATCTATCTATCTATCTATCTATCTATCTATCTATCTATCTATCTATCTATCTAAATTACCGGAGTATTCAGGAGTGAAAAGCTCATGTTTGCAAAAACGTTTGAGTTCAAGCTCAGGTCACACTGCAGAATATAACACTTTAACACATTCTGCAAACGGAGGATGCGAGGACAGGGTTGTCCAAGTCAGAGCACGTGATGAACACATAACTGCATCTCTTTGTATCTGGAGGCCCAGGGATGCTTTGTTTTACACTTTCCATTTTCTGAGTGCTTTATAACAGAGCTCATTCCTTCTCTAGCAGGCAGCCTGTCCTTGACACCACTGCATCGCTTTTGTGAGGTTTTCTTGCCCCGCTACAGTCACACCCACAGTCCTGCTCCTGATCGTTCACTGGTTGGCTGCGGAGGCTCCTCTTCGAGGCAGCCAACGGCAAGTTAGGAAACATCTTTAAAATGTGCATGCTGGAGTAGGTTTTAATGCCTTATAGCCATGCAGTCTCTCGCGCTCTGTCTGCCTCTCTAGGTGTTTGCTTTATAACATGACCTACATTTTTCTGCTCGAGTGAAGCCTAGAGATCCGTCACAGTTCGACATCACAGCGCCGCGATGCTCAGCGAGCTAAACTGCACAATGAGCAGGAGCAACACATTGAGCTGAGAGTGATCGGGAGTCCAACCGCTGCATGGCAACAACGTGAAAAATCCCCTACTAAAAATAGTGGCATATCGCAGGCTGGCAGCTCTGACTGCGCAGCCAATAACCTTTCACCCCTGGGGTGCTGGCACAGGGAGGGCGGATCTGGGCCGTCACCGTCATGTTTGGGTGACTGACTCTCATCCAGATGTCTGCACTGAACCGACGGGGTCAAATTCATGTTCGCCATAGCAACTGGCCCTAAAAAAATGCCAACCTTGCAAAGTGAATTTACTCAGGGAATGTGCTCGAATGTCTGAGGATGCCCGTTCACAAAAAGTTCACCTCCTTTTAGAGTTCGGACAGGTCACTTTAAATTCGCCTGAGCCGTCGTAGCCATTGGCCACACTGCCTTCCAAACTGTCTCCTCAATTTGCCTCACTCGGCTGATTTCTTTGAACACTGCCCTTCTTTCAATCCCATGAGGCTTTCAGGAGAGCTGCAGGAGTCAGTTTGTGTCCAACACGCCCATCAGTCAGAGGATTACTCTGGAGGGACTCTTGTTGTCCTTTGGGTGGAAAATAGATGAATTTAAAAGGAACATAAACCATGTTGACCTGCACATGCACATTACATGCATGATACTGTGCATTACTCAATACTCAATTAAACATGAACTGTGATTTATGAATGTTTAAATATTTGCTCTCATCACTGTGTAGTGTGCAGTTTATCTATCAATCTATCTATTGTTTCATCCATCCATCTATCCATCCATCTATCCATCTATCTATCTATCAAGTGTTCCATCCATCTCTATCTACCTATCCATCTATCTATCCATTGATCCATCCATCCATCCATCCATCCATCTATCTATCTATCTATCGTTCCATCCATCCATCCATCCATCTATCTATCTATCTATCACTGTCTGTCACATCTATCATAGCAAGATACTGTCTGTCTGTCTATCTATCACTGCAAATCTATCTATCTATCTATCTATCTATCTATCTATCTATCTATCTATCTATCTATCTATCTATCTATCTATCGTTCCATCCATCCATCCATCCATCCATCCATCCATCTATCTATCTATCCATCCATCTATCCATCTATCTATCTAGTGTTCCATCTATCTCTATCTACCTATCTATCCATCCATCCATCCATCCATCCATCCATCCATCCATCCATCCATCTATCTATCTATCTATCTATCTATCTATCTATCTATCTATCTATCTATCTATCTATCTATCTATCTATCTATCTATCTATCTATCTATCTATCTTAATTACCTGAATACCTTGCACTGAAATGCTCATATATATTTCTATATAAATGTAATTATATACAGTTGTAATGGCTGTGCATTCAGGTGTTCCACACTCATCTGTAGAGAAGTTCAGAGAGCTTTAGCTAATGGAGGGGTGCAGAATCACAGCTTCAAACCTCCAGAAACCCAAACAGACGTAGTTAAGTGGCAGGTTTTGAGGCACAGCACTGTCCTTCAGGAGTTAATGCGCTAGAGGACGTGGGAAAAGCCTTTGAAAGCCACTAATCTTTAAAACTCTATACCACACACATCCATCAGCTGATCCCTTAAAACAGCATTTAGACAACAGAGCCTGCAAAGGGGTTTTGTCTCTAGTATTTCACACCACATTATTGACATTGGAAAAAAATGCTTCTCACCTTTTTAAAAGTAAACCTGCAGCCAAATATTAATTGAAACATTATTCTTAAAGTTAAGAACAAAGATTCATGATGCATTGATCATAATACCCCAGAGGACAATTTCATTGCTCAAAGGTTGCTCTTTCATTGCTCAGGAGACTTACTGTAGTTCTCATTAACTCAGTTTAAAATGTTTCTCATAAACTTCCTTAGACACAATTGTAGACCTACAGTAATAGTACATAACTATAAAATAAATGTGGATAGAAATAGCTCAGAGATTTGGTCTTGAAAGGGAAATAATGCACTCATCAGCTAACAAGACTGAATATACATGCAAGTAAGTCAGAGCAAGTGATTTTACGCCAAATACACACCAACCTCATTAAAAATTAATCTCACAGCATTGATATTCATGTATGTTATCACAGTCTCTAAGAGGATACCATTTGTCTGTGTGAATCCGTTTTACTTATTTAGGAGGTGTAAAGGTCATCATGGCAGTTTAAAAGATTAAGATGATCACTTAATATCAGCAAATATGTTTTAAATCTGTTGATTGGGATTTAGTTAGCCTACTGTAAATATTAACTTTATCTCTTGATCTCCACAGTGTTGCCATCATATTTAATTTGATGTGAATGAAAACAAGGCTGGTTCATTCAAAGACACTTGCAGCGTTTTGCTGGCTGAACAGTCAACATCAAACATACACAAGCGTAAAACCGTTTGAACAGACAGTACTACTGCTACCCCTCGCAGTCTTGTTTGCATTCATTTCAAAGGGATAGTTCATCTAACAATGGAAATTTTGTAATTATTTACTCATCATCCTCACAATATTCAGAACCTGTATGACTTTCTTTCTTGATCAAACCACTACAATAAAAGATTTTTAAAGAACATTGGGGTTCAAACAACACTGAACCATACTGACTTTCACTGTATGGACAACAACACCAACAAAACATATAACATTTTCATACAAAACATATGTTATCTTCTTTTAAAAATACATTTTGTAATGATGATAGAATTGTCATTTTCGGTGAACTATCGCTTCACATAAACAAACAAACAGAAAATAAATTAATAATCAACAATGTAGAAGGCAAATGTAAACAAAATACATAAATGGTAGAGTGAATAAAAAATAAATATATATGTGTGTGTGTGTGTGTGTGCTGTCAAATTGATTAATCATGATTAATCGCATCTAACATAAAAGTTTGTAAAGTATATAATATATGCGTGTGTGTGTTTGTTTGTGTGTGTGTGTGTGTATTAGTGCTGTCAAATCGATTAATCGTGATATATATCTATATATCTATATACACAGTCAAACCAAAATGAACATTTCATTCATTAATACAGTTTATTCACTATAGTTTAAAAAAAATGGTAATAAAATGTGACAAGATCTCAGAGTTAAACTGTGTCAGAAAAAATTAATCTTAATTATGTCAGATAACACTTAAGCAAAACATGGTCAGGTCAAAGTGTCTGAATAATTTTTGGTTTAAATTTTTATCAATTTTGTATGATTTTTGTATAATATGTCACAGTTTACTTTATTTTGCTATCCTCACTTACAGAAATGAACTATAGTGTCCTGCACCCACTAGTAAAAATATATCAAAAATATTAAAAATGTCTTTTGGTTTGACTGTATATTAGTGCTGTCAAATCAATTAATCGCAATTAATCGTATCTAACATAAAAGTTTGTCAATATATAATATGCATCAGTGTGTGTGTGTGTATGTATATATACAGTACAGTCCAAAAGTTTGGAACCACTAAGATTTTTAATGTTTTTAAAAGAAGTTTCGTCTGCTCACCAAGGCTACATTTATTTAATAAAAAATACAGTAAAAACAGTAATATTGTGAAATATTATTACAATTTAAAATAACTGTTTTCTATTTGAATATATTTCACAAAGTAATTTATTCCTGTGATCAAAGCTGAATTTTCAGCATCATTACTCCAGTCTTTAGTGTCACATGATCCTTCAGAAATCATTCTAATATGCTGATTTGCTGCTCAAGAAACATTTAATGTGTACAATTGTACAAAATATTTGTGTACAATATTTTTTTTCAGGATTATTTGATGAATAGAAAGTTCAAAAGAAGAGTGTTTATCTGAAATATAATCTTTTGTAACATTATAAATGTCTTTACTGCCACTTTTGATTGATTTAATGCATCCTTGCTGAATAAAAGTATTCATTTCTTTAATTTCTTTTCAAAAAAATAAAAATAAAAATTCTTACTGACCCCAAACTTTTGAACGGTAGTGTATAATAATTCCGAGTATGGGTCACCATACTTGGCCACGTGTCACTTCACTTATAATGCTACAGAAGCTTTGTATTTCAGATAAATGCTGTTCTTTTGAACTTTCTATTCATCAAGGAATCCTGAAAAAAAAGGTACACAACTGTTTTCAACATTGAAAATAATCATAAATGTTTATTGAGCAGCAAATCAGCATATTAGAATGATTTCTGAAGGATCATGTGACACTGAAGACTGGAGTAACGATGCTGAAAATTCAGCTTTGCATCACAGGAATAAATTACTTTGTCAAATATATTTAAATAGTACACAGTTATTTTAAATTGTAATAATATTTCACAATATTACTGTTTTTTACTGTATTTTTAATTAAATAAATGTAGCCTTGGTGAGCAGACGAAACTTCTTTTAAAAACATTAAAAATCTTAGTGGTTCCAAACTTTTGGACTGTACTGTATATATATATATATATATATACGTACATATTTACAAACTGTAAGATGCATAGATGTGATTAATCACGATTAATCGATTTGACAGCACATATATATATATATATATATAGGAAGGCTTATTTAAATAAATAAAATAAATAAAGGTAGAATGAATGAATGAATGAATGAATGAATCCACCATGACCATGTTGTGAACTTTATCACAAAGATTTGCAAGTTTTCATAATTTTCTTGTTTAAAAACAACATCTTCCATCACGTGAACAACTGGAATTATTAATAGAGAAGCAGATCTCATTCTATCTCCAACCAATAATTTACTTTCTGTATGAGGTTTCCTGGATCAGCGTGACCTGTTTTCATACTGTCCGATTCCCTAGAGCTGGTTCAGATTACCATACCTCTCTCTCTCTTTCTCTCTCTCTCACGCACACGGGAGACTAAAGGTGTATTTATTGTTCTTCAGAAAGTATGGCAAATATTTGTGTAATTCGCTTCATAACCTTTGTGGGGTTTATGTGTTCTTTTCTTTTCAGATCCAGATCGCTCATAAGCCTTCATATTTCAATAACAGCGCAGCAGCACAGCGTGAGTCTCAGCAGAATGAATTCCAGCGCTCCTTCTGTGCCAACACAGTCCAACCCTCCAGGGCACGAGCATCCTTCTGACATGAGAGTGATTACAAACTCATTAAACTGAGCCGAGAGCGAGAGACGCAGACCGAGTGTTGACCCAGCTCTGTCACTGACACCCTGGCACTGACACTGCCAAAGCCACTGCACGCCCTTATCTCCAACAAACCTCTTGAGCAGTTGAACGTTACGCATCTCTCGTGGCTCCACTCTGGCTGTGGGGTAAAGTCCTTGCGCGCGCCCTTGTAGTTAGTGCTAGGCTACGCATCTTCGCTTTAAGAAACTCTTTATTATGCACAAAGCAACCCACATTCTTTCCTATAGCACATCCTGACCCGTGTGTTGGCTGGGAAAGGGATGAGACGGGGATAGAGGCGACTTTGATTTAGACTCAGTTGAAAATATTCCCTGAGCCTCCAGTGGTACGGGCCGCTCTGCTCTGAATGTCTAATTAGACAATGTGAGGTTAAAGACTGCTCCAATTATACTCCACACACAAACTCTTTCTCTCCTCACCTCTGATCTCTACTTTTAACTTTTTTTTATCCGTCTATATCCCCTTTGTTCTGTTTCCTTTATACTTTAAGGCAAGCGTCAATATTACTGAACCTGTTGCTCTTCGCAAAAACGAAGATTGGTCTAATTTGATACCGAAAAGTTAGACTGATTATCCCTAACTAAGTGCTAGTTGGTCATAGTTCTTAAGACACAGTCTTAACATAATGGCTATGTTTATGCAACTGGCCCCAGAACATTTAACAACCACCTAGCAACCACACAGAACACTCTAGCAACAGCATAGCAACACCCTGGCAACCGACCAGAACATGTTAGCATTAAGCCTGAGAGATTTGCATGGGCAAGCATCAACTACTTTTTTGAAGATGTGAATAAAATAAAGATTATTGAAGTATAATGTACAAAAAAAAATACTGTTTGTTTCTACTTCATGTTATATGCAATGTTTTACTTTGTAATTATTTGTGAAATTTACTAGCAATTTCTGAGTGAAAATTGTTTCAAAGTAAATCCTACACCAATTTTTTTCAGTGCGCTGGGAATCATACCAGAACACCCTAGCAACCACCTGGGACACTATTAATGGCGTGGCAACACCCTGGAAACCATTTAGAACACTATCAATGGCATGGCAACACCCTGGCAACCACCCAGAACACTATCAATGGCATGGCAACACCCTGGCAACCACCCAGAATACTATCAATGGCATGGCAACACCCTGGCAACCATTCAGAACACTATCAATGGCATGGCAACACCCTGGTGGTAACACAATTAATGGCATGGCAACACCCTGGTGGCAACCACCCAGAATACTATCAATGACATGGCAACACCCTGGGAACCACCCAGAACACTATCAATGGCATGGCAACACCCTGGCAACCACTCAGAACACTGTCAATGGCATGGCAACACCCTGGGAACCACCTAGAACACTATCAATGGCATGGCAACACCCTGGCAACCACCTAGAACACTATCAATGGCATGGCAACACCCTGGCAACCACCTAGAACACTATCAATGGCATGGCAACACCCTAGCAACCACTCAGAACACTATCAATGGCATGGCAACACCCTGGCAACCACTCAGAACACTATCAATGGCATGGCAACACCCTGGCAACCACCCAGAACACTATCAATGGCATGGCAACACCCTGGCAACCACCCAGAACACTATCAATGGCATGGCAACACCCTGGCAACCACCCAGAACACTATCAATGGCATGGCAACACCCTGGCAACCACCCAGAACACTATCAATGGCATGGCAACACCCTGGCAACCACCCAGAACACTATCAATGGCATGGCAACACCCTGGCAACCACCCAGAACACTATCAATGGCATGGCAACACCCTGGCAACCACCCAGAATACTATCAATGGCATGGCAACACCCTGGCAACCACTCAGAACACTATCAATGGCATGGCAACACCCTGGCAACCACTCAGAACACTGTCAATGGCATGGCAACACCCTGGCAACCACTCAGAACACTGTCAATGACATGGCAACACCCTGGGAACCACCTAGAACACTATCAATGGCATGGCAACACCCTGGGAACCACCTAGAACACTATCAATGGCATGGCAACACCCTAGCAACCACTCAGAACACTATCAATGACATGGCAACCCCCTGGGAACCACCTAGAACACTATCAATGCCATGGCAACACCCTAGCAACCACTCAGAACACTATCAATGGCATGGCAGCCCCCTGGGAACCACCTAGAACACTATCAATGGCATGGCAACACCCTAGCAACCACTCAGAACACTATCAATGGCATGGCAACCCCCTGGCAACCACCCAGAACACTATCAATAGCATGGCAACACTGCAGCCACTCAGAACACTATCAATGACATGGCAACACCCTAGCGACCACCCAGAACAAGTTAGCATTGCGCCTGAAAGATTTGCACAGGCAAGCATCAACTTTTTCTTCAGAGAATATAAGAATCTAGTCTATTCTTGTCCTCCTCCTATCCTCATCTGGCCTCTTACATCCCATATTGCCTAATATAAATGCCCCATTTTTGCAAATCCACCTGTCCTTCAAAGTTTCCAGCATCCTCTGCTCTAGATTTCCTAATACATAGTAGCCAAACATACACCAATCCTAACATAAAACAGAGCAGCAGCTAAAAACGCAGAAGCGCAGGTTCCTCCGGACCACTGCCAGACCTCGCCCACGTGTTTGGCCCACATAATGGGTTCGCCAACTGCACAAATCCACACACACCCTTTCATAAGGCCAGAAAGAGATAGATTAGTGCTGAGCGCTCTTTTTAATATAGGTTAGCAGAATTATATTCAGGGAGACCTTTTCACCTCTACAGCGGCATAACCCGGTTTGCACATTCAGAGCTGCTCTTTCTCTCCCATTCAGCATAATCCTGTGATTACACTTATGATCTGTAAAGAGGATAATGGGCTAAGATTTTGGCTCCTCAAGCTGAGGAGTGAGTCATAACGTATTAGACGTTTAGTGATATTATTGCTTTCACATGACAGTGTTTTACAGATCTGAGAGAGACTTCAAATATTTATGATATAGCAGCATGGAAGGTTATAAAAGTGTAGAAAAATATCTAGAAGAAACATAAGGTCTAGTTGCATGTTTCATAAATACATTTCAGTTTTTAGTTTCAGATTTCTGAAAACTTTTAACTGGGTTATCAATGATACAGAACATTTGAGCAAAACAGCCTCCAGACATTTTCACAAATATGTGCAAATGCTTGCAAATGTGTTCACTTTCAGTTTCAGTGAGTAACTTTAAACTCACAGATGGGAATTCAGCTTAAAATTATATTTCCAGGACCAAACAGTAGTGCTTGCAAGAATAGTTTAGATTAGGTTACCACATTTTTTCCAAAACTATATATATATATATATATAACACACACATATAGTCTATATTACATTTCAAGGTCTGGACTAATATGCTGGAGTCACTCCAATATTCATAGGCTATACATACTTATATATTTGTATTTCCCCAAAAAATGTATAGTACACCTACGACTGAAAAATTATATATAAGATAAAGTTCTTAGCAGAAGTTTAATAACCAGGGTCTGAGGAAAATCAGTACATTGTGCCGTAATAAACATTAACGCTGAAAAGTAAGTGCGGATGAAAATTGAACACGCCCAAAGTCTCCGCACAGGAGAAACGGAACATTCCCACGCGTTTTCCATGTCCAAACACTGCATACATCAAGTTACACTTTCACTCTAGTACACTAACATAATAAGCAAACACAACTACGACGAATTAACACAACAATTAACGCGCAGAGGTGCATGTGTGACCCGATTAATGTACCTGATCCTGCGCGTGAATCTGGGGCGAGGACACTTACATCTCCAAACACTGTCAACAACCGCGCTGAGATCTTTGGTAAGATCTTATACAACATTATAAGAATACTTAAAAATAAATATTAATATAGCCTATATAAAAAAATAATAATAAAAAAAAAAGATAACACAAAATAGAAGAAATGTCAATTAGCATCAGTGTGTGTACACAGAATAAAAATGTTTAGTCGTTCACAAATTCAGACCCCCGAAAAAACGCAAGCAAAAATAATAAAGCTTAACATTTCTGCACACAGCACGTGTAAACAACAGCGCACTGTCGCGGAATTCATTCTCAGGTGTGTTTGTTTTGCACTGCAGACCATGTGCTGCATGCAAACAGAGCATCTCCTCAATGCAACATCGGATCAATGTGAAGCACCTCACTATCACAACATCTGCACCGTTCAATACCTGAGAGGATGCTGGAGTCTCTCCCATCCACGTGCGTCCCTCTGCATCATCTCACGAGCGTCTCCTGAGCATCTTTAGTCCTTCATTGAGCTGCATGACTGTCTTCTGCTCATTGATTCCGAATCATCATCATCATCATCATCGCCTGTTCTTCAACACACACCCGTGTTTACACAGCATCCCCCATCTGCAAGGGCTGTAGGTATTTTATCCTGCTTGATCTACACACAGCGACCAAACCAATCACATCTCAGCCACATTTAGTGTCTTGTGTCTGGTTTAACCCGTTCAGTGCCACAGTACTGGAAACACTGGAACACAAATAGTGAATATCTATCTATCTATCTATCTATCTATAAAAATATATATGTAATATTTATAACAAACATTTTTCTTTTTATATGAATTTAAAAATATTTAAACAAAATAAAGAACATAATACAGGTAAGCAAATACACTCATATAACAACAAATATATACAAACATTGCCTACTATAATATATATATATATGAAATTTGAAACTGAAATTCATCAGCTGTTCTATTAATACTGTGATTGATGCCTGAACACTGACCCTTCTCTGGCATCTCAAGGGTTAAACCGCAGCTGTAATCCGTAAAGCCTGGTTGGAGATTATGAATCGGTGGATAAATCACAGCTTCCCATTCAATTCCACTGGTTGAGTTTGATTTGTTAATGGTTTCCATCTTCAATACAGGCCTGAAATCATGCACGAAAAATCAAAAGCTGTTGCCGAGTCTTAATAATGCAAACTGTGCATGTAAAAGAATGTTAAAATATTATAACGGTGCAATGACAAAATGAAGGGGCCTCTTTTAATGTGCAGTTTAAGGTTATATATTTTCTTTTATTCTTTGCAATTCCTATAGATCCACTGAAAGCACAATACAAGCTAAACTTAGTGATGCTATGGATATGAATATCAGACTGTGACTGAATGCAAAAGCCAGATATCAGACGGAAGGCCACTGGGGTCACTTTCCTGGCACTTCCGTATGGAAACAAAGCAGCTCATTCAGGATCAACCCACAACACCATGAATGAGTCTCTCTCTCTCTTCGCTCGCTGCTCAACCCATAGGAACTGACTGCAGGTGTCTCCGAGTCACAGCAAATATAGAAATATACATTTTTTGTCATCCATAATAGAGACTGTCTGTTATTCAAGAAAGCAGTAAAATATCCATTCATAAGCATGTGTTGCGTTTACATTTAAGAGAAGGAGGCCCCCTTGTGGAATACTATAGAAATGGCAAGAACTGAGATACTTAAATGAGTGGTTTTCAAACTCCAAATATGATACCTTCGAGGCACCCTTTCCTAAAGTATAAAGACACCCGCATATTTTCATGAGTAAAGATCAACTTCTATGAGAGAAAAAATAGCAAGCGTGATATTATACATGTAGTTTCCAAATGATAAATAGCCTTATATTTTGTCAATACTGAAGCCAAAACAAATTATTAAAATTATCTGTAAATTTACTTTAAGTTAACAGCATGTGTTAACTCACTATTTGTGAACTTAGATGTATAAACCTGAAGACATTTTTAATTAAATTTAAATGTAGGCCTATTTGTATATCGCTTTTCACAGTAAATATCTTTCCAAAACGAGCTGAACAGAAGATATTCGGTGTGTCCAAAATCGCATGTCTGTCTTAGTATGTACTATGTGGCGACCAGGGCGGGCGAGAGCCGTGAGAGAACGGCGCGAGGCCGGTGGCGCGAGAGATTGTTTGAATGTTCGCCGGTTCCGCCTCCTTCTTCCCGGGTTTCGGCACCAATGTAACACAGTTCGTAAATATGGGAAGAAGGAGGCGGGAACCGGCGAACATTCAAACAAAACTTTAATCTCAAAATAAACAAACACAAAACGAAAGTAACGCCGGCAGACCCTCGCGGACGTCTGCCGGCCACACAAACATAACATAAAGTCCAGGCCTGGTCCTCTCTCGTCCTTCACTGTCGTCGCTCCTCCTTTTATGCTCCCGGAGCTCCTCCGTGAGAGACTCGAGGCCGGCGCGCCTCCCAGGTGGAGCTCATTATCTCTCGCGCCACCGGCCTCGCGCCATTCTCTCACGGCTCTCGCCCGCCCTGGTCGCCACATACTACATTTGAATTTGAAGTTCGTGACCATTAAAAAAATGTGCCAGCCAATGCGCATGAGCAGTCCTAAGCGCGAGTCTCAGACGGCAGCTGCAGTGATGCGTGATTTCATCAATCAGCGATTGGCTTCTTTATATAGAAGGGGACCCTGACAGCAACATAGTGTTGGCGCTGATCTGGCCCACATCTGGCCCGGGTGTAATCCACATGTACCAGATGTGGGCCGGATCTGGGCCACACTATGTTGCTGTATTCCGCCATATTGCGCGTTGCATTTTTTCCCATTCATATGAATATGGGTAGTATGAATGAAATTCGGACGTATTACCAAATACTTTACATAGGCTGAGTTCCACTCCAAATTTGTATGCCCTTCACTTGCTTCATCTCGTGGACTCGGATGTGCGTCATTGCTTACGTTGCACGAGTGCCCACTACTGGCGGAACTCGTGCATACGGTGCCCTTGATCACTTATTCATGGAGCTGATTTATTATTTAAACCCCTTTTTTACTTATAAATTTGTTTTATGCACAATTCTAAATGCATACAAGTTGTTGGAGAAAATATATAAAATCCTATAGGTATATGAGCTGTTGCAGAAAAATAAAATTACAAAAACAAAAACAAAAAAGTCAAGTATTATATGATTAAATTTCAACATAATTAATATATTATACACTATTATGTGATTAATTCTCAAAATAATTAATATATCATACACTTTTGTCAAGCGTGATCTGCTGTGATGTCACAATCGAGTTGAATTGTGGGATATAGTGATGCTTGAAAGGTACATCGACTCACTCCCTCGGTCAAAATCGTCCATATAAATTTGCCTTGTCCACTTCACGAAGTGGAATGCACTTCAAAATGGTGGCAGGAATTCCCCTGAGGGGAAGTGCTTAGGGAAGTTCACGAGTGTGTGTCTTAAAGTGGAGTGGAACGCAGCCATAGAAAGGCGGTGCACTCATATGAATGGGAGAAAGTGCAATGAGCAATATGGCGGAATAGTCCCGCCTTCTAAATAAAAGAGCCAATCGCTGATTGATAAAGTGTCAGATGCTATCTGAGACTCACACTTAGGACTGCTCATGCGCATTGTCTGGTCCAGCCTGAAAAATAAGCTTTTTAACGCTATTTTAAAACAAAAAAAACACATTTATGAGACAATTGTTGTCAGATTTCATTGGTGATTTCAAATATGAAATTTAATCGTCAGCTTGGAGGTGAAGAACTCGATGTTTCCCCATTTAAAGAGATAGGAGCTGCACTTGGATGACTGAATAGCTGCTCGAGATGCGTTTCAAAGATGGCCGCCTAGAGAAATTACTTGTCTTAAAGTTTGGCACTACATCAGCTATGTTGTTTATGTCATGTGACCTACCAGTGTGAGTTGCATCGCTTCCCTGCCATTCATTATAGGCGTGTTCGACTTAAAGCAGTGCTTCGCAGACCGATCGTGTATGACATCAAATCTCACGAGAGCGATTAGAGAGTAGAAAGAGAGAAAGTATGCTTGCACCGATCGATCTGCGCAGCACCACTTAAAGTCAAACACACCTAAATCCTCCCCCGTAGCCTCATGGGATAGTAAAGTGTCGAATGCGCACTCCCGAATCTCTGCAGAAGTAGTAGATCATCCGGGTACTTTTTGCCTACTGTTTTTCGATTAGTATTCGCACATACTACTCTGTTGGCCTACTTTTTTTTGCATACTATAAAGTAGAGAAGTATTCGATTTTGGACGCAGTGATTGTCACACAACCCCCAAATATATACATTTTATTTTACAAAATTAAATGCAAATTTGAATTTTATGTCTTACCATTACAATTGTGGTCAACAGAATAAATCACAATTAATTTTCAACCACTCAAATTCAGTAAATTTGATAAAACACTTGAAAAAAATATACAATTTCCCAGTTTGAAACCCACTGCTTTACACCAAGGATGAAGAATGGTTGATTGTCACTTCAGGTGGAAAAAAAAGACCAGAGTTGTCTGTATATAAGAAAAAAAACAACTTTATTTTCACCCACCCTTCATAAAAATCTTACTTTACAGTGTTTCAAAAACTGAACTTGGTGTTTAAACAGACCAAAAGGGCAAGATTTACAATACAGAGATGCTCTCAGAAACACCTCTAGCTTACATCCTCTGTTTATAAATAATTTCCGACAATTTTACAGCTCATTTTGTACACATTTCCAGGGGTAGAGGTTAACAAATTTCAATTCTGCTTCCAATATTTTAATTAAATCACTCAGGAATGAAAAACACAAAATGTTGAAATAAAGTAAAAAGGTCTCATTTTATCTGCATTGATTTAACTCTCTTAGGAAGAATTTAAATATGCATAAACTGTATAAAGGCCAATCAGTGTAATAAAAGATGCTGTTCACTAGGCCTTCTCCGGTCGGACCTCTACGGTAGGCTGGGAATAATACACACGACAGCAGAAATGCACACAGATGCACTGCAGTTTGCAGCGTGCCATTAGTTGCACTTTATCATGCGTAACACAATTCAGTCACATGAAAGCAGGTGTGATTAACAACAGGACAAAAAAAGACCAGAGCGCATCTTCCATTGCATAAAACGCTCAAATAATAAGGGGAAGAAAAAAAAAAAAGACGTACAAAACACATTATGAAAGATAGTATGCTTGCTTGCTTTGGGGTACAAATTAAATACAGTGTAAGGTATCAATATAAAGCAGACTATTTCTGAAGGTAGAGTGATTTTGGTTAAGGTTTGAACATCCAACCCCAAATTTACCCCAACAAAGGCAGTTTATAACACGCTTTTCATTGTACAACAATAAACATGTTCACCAAACAGCTCTGAATCAATAACTCAGCCTGAAAAAGTGCACCTGGGAAGTTTAAGGTTGAAATTGGTCCATATAATGATTGAGAGGTAGTTTAAATGAGAACTGGAGAGTGACGGAAAGAAGGGGTTTTGGTAAAACTCAATGTTTTTTGTGAGTCCTTTTTTCGATGGATTGTTTTTGCCGCGTCACTAACTTCCACATTTCTGAAAACAAAAAAGAAGCACCATTTTGGATGTCGATTCATCGTGAGGTTGGAACGGAGCCCGACACATGACATGATGGAAAAATAAAAAGTATAACGTGGCCACGAATTAACAATACTTTCCCACGACTTACTAATACGTCAGCACATTTTACTAACCCGTTCTCTCGTTTTAAGTAAATTGTGCACACGGTATAATTCGTTCCCTAATTTACTAAATCATGCCCACATTGTAATCATTCGTTCCTTTGTTTTAGTTAAATCAAAATGAGGGAATGAATTAGTTCAAAATGGCTAAAATTGACTAAAACAAGGGAACAAATTAATAAATCGTGGGAATGAATTCTTAATTCATAGTCACGATTTATCTAAAACGAGTGAATGAATTCTTAATTCGCGGAAATAAAATTCTTAATTTGTGGCCATGATATATATATTTTTGTCCGCATGTCACGTGAGGGGCTCCAAAAGTTGGAAACAGCTCTGACTGCACTATAAGCTTAAAAACTGGTGGAAGATTTTTCCAAACAAATTGTGATTGTTCGAAAACTACAGTAAATTTTCGCAGAAGATATATCACCCCTCCACAGGCTGCGTGCATTTCATACAATGTTCCTCATCCTTGGAAATGAGCAAATCGCACAGAGCCGCTCGAACGCACATTCTGGGCTCCCAGGGTGAGCCCATGTCGAGGCTCTGGTAGCCCTGACACACGCCCAGCCCTTCCAAGTCAAGCAGGACCGACACCACATCATCGACCGTCTCGAGGCAGGTGGGGTGGCGCGAGTAGATGGCGTGCATGAGCAGGAGAGGCTGGTTCTGAACGCTGACCTGGAAGAAGAAGCCCTTCTCGATCTGGACGATCGTGTCGGCCATGGTGGAGAGCTTGGAGCACTGCAGGAGCTGGAGGACGGGGCCTTTGGCCATGACGCACACCCAGTGAGGGGGCAGCACAGTCTGGCCTAGGGAAGTGAACAGCTCCATCAGGCCTTGGTCTCGGTCGCAGTCGCTCTCTGCTCCCGCCAGACTGAAGATCTGAGTGATCTACAAAAGCAGAGGTGACATTGACATGGTTGGTAGCTGTGGAAATCTCTGACTGCGCTGAAGGTTTCATGCACAAGCCTGATGGATGTGACATTTCCAGTTACATTCTATGACACTTGAAATGAATGCTTATACAATGTTCAGCATAATGCTGAAAAAGCATTATGCATTGAAAGGGGGTTAATAAGTTAACAAGCAATGGGAGTAGTCTGCAGTTCACATAACAGCCACCGGTGTCGCTAATAACAAGGGTTTCTGAATTCTACACATAGCTTAGATTATTTGTATAGCGCTTTTCACAATACACATTCTTTCAAAGAAGCTTCACAGAAAATGCTTGTTTCAATGTTACAATTAGGAAGTATTTTGTCATCAGCCATAGGTTGTGTGTCAAAATAATGTCCGTATGGCAGTGATACACAGTTATAATATAATACATGTTATGTGGTTGGTTAACGTCTTGTATTCAGTTAAGCAGACACAACAAACACGTTAGGGCAGCAATTACAACTTACAGCAATTACTACGTAATGATTACAAAACAAGGATAATATTTATATTATATAATTTTCGAAAAAATTCAACACTAATTTCATTATATTGTCTTTCAATAATTCAAGCACTTTTCAAGCACATTTGTACAAAAATATGGCCATTTTCATGGGTTTTCCAGAACTTAAATTTCAAATAGAATTTTTTATATATATATATATATATACACACACACACTACTGTTCAAAAGTTGGGATGTTTTCATTTTTAAAAATAATAATTTTAATAACTTTATTATTTTTTTATTTCATTATTTAATTTTTTTTTACATTTTATTCAGCAAGGATGCATTAAATTGATCAAAAGTAAGAGACATTCATAATATAACTATTCAACAAAGAATCCTGAAAAAAAAAGAAATATCACGGTTTCCTAAAAAATANAAGAATCCTGAAAAAAAAAAAAGTATCACGGTTTCCTAAAAAATATGAAGCACAATTGTTTTTTACTTTTGATAAGAAGAAATGTTTCTTGAGCGGCAAATCCTCATATTAGAATGATTTCTGAAGGATCATGTGACATTGAAGACTGGAGTAATGATGCTGAAAATTCAGCTTTGATCACAGGAATAAAGTACATTTTAAAATATATTCAAATAGAAAACAGTTATTTTACATTGTAATAATACTTAACAATATTACCGTTTTACGCTATTTTTGATCAAATTAATGCAGCCTTGGTGCACATAAGAGCCTTCTTTCTAAAACAACAACAAAAAACAAAAATCATACCAACCCCAAACTTTTGAACGCTAGTGTATTCAGTAGTAGTGAAGACAGAGGTCCAGTGAGACTCACCACCGGCGTGGGCTCCAGTTGAGGTTCTGATACTGGCTCTTCTGTGAAATGTGACGGTGGTGACCCCACTCTCACCATCTCAATCTGAAGAAAACCATTCTGAGTCACATCATCCCCCATCGGCAAAGAACCGATGACCTCACCCAGCGGCACCGGATTGTTGTTACACAGAGGTCCTGATCCAAGCATATGAGACGGCACCGGCATGCCCGGCATGTTGTAGTATAATCCCTGTGAAACATGCAGACAACAAAACAAACGTCAGCTTTCAATGGCCATCAACATTTGCAAACATCTATAATCGGATCTCTGCTGATTGGCTAAAAAAAAAATCCCAAAAAATATTTCAAAAAAATCTTGTTTAACTGGTCAAAATTGTGTAGCCATATTGATATATAATCACAAAATTTTGGCCAAATTGACCTATGAATAAAGAAACTAATTCCAAAGCTGGAGAAAACAAATAAATGAGAACGATGTAGAAGCTCTTACCTGATGAGCACTGAGTCCAGAGGTGTTTGAGTACATCTCATTAGACGCCATCACTGACCCTTCATTGCCCAAAACAACAGGATCCTATGAAAACAGGTAACGAGACAATCTAACATTAAATACAATGATGAAAACATTTAACAACCTAATAAACATTATTATTAATATGTCAAATAATTCAAATAAATCATATTTCTGGATTAAATTACATTGTTGATGGCAATCTTCTGCTGAAACTTGGTCTAATGCTGCAATCAAGTCATATCGAAATTACTGACAACTTTCTGACTCATAAAAACCATTAACGTCATTGTTAATCCCATAAACACAAGTTGAAAACATGTTCTGAAATGAATGACAGCTCTGATATCTCTAACTTGACCGCTGTGACGGCACATAACGTGAATGTTTTAATATTTGCTATGGCATTTTATAGCCACTGTACTGTGGTCTTAAGTATTTTAGGCAAACATTGAGTTGTGAAAGAATGTAGTTATTATGAAGCACTCCAAAAACGTAAACAACTGTCTTCTTGTATGACGTGATCGCAGGCTAGACTTAATTAGACCTAGTTTTGTGTTTTGGTAATGCGACATTTAATTCTCAGACTGCAACATTTAGAAATCAGAAACCTCCTCAATGTTGGATGGTTCGTCATCCTCAAGCACGGCCTCAATGAACATGTCGTCGTCCTCTTCCTTAAAGCTGTAATTCCATTTCCTCCTTCCTCTGGCCTTGGAGCCATTCATCTTATAATGTTTCACTTCTTCTTCATCATCATCCTTATCAGACATTTCTTCATCATCATCATCATCATCATCATCATCCTCCTCCCAGGGTTTGCTTCTGAATCTCCGTTTTTTTGCTGGTCTCCCACGCCTCTTGATCTTGGATTTCATGTTTGTTCTTCTTCGTGGAAGGGACGGATTCAGGTTTCTCTGCATGATACGATAAAACAAGGAAGATTTTGCAAAACGCACCTCCGAACTTTGTATTATTTGCCGCGTAGTCAGGTGATAACCAGTGTTGGGGAAAGTTATTTAAGTTTTGTGTTACTCTCTAAAAAAGTAACTAATTGAGTTACTTAGTTACTTTTCATGGAAAGTGATGCATTACGTTACCTTTTCTCACCTGGGCTGGGCTTGCTTTTTGTTATATTTTTGGCAAACATAAAAGGCCCTTTACTTATTTGTAAATTTAAAAGTAATGCATTACTTTACTAGTTCCTTGAAAAAAGTAATCCGATTACATAACTCACGTTTCTTGTAATGCGTTACCCCCAACACTGGTGATAGCCTTACTCTTGAGTGATGCCATTAGACATTAATCAAATACGTACTTTTGCAGTTTGAGAATGAAGCTTTGACTGAAACTTGCACTGACGTAAGCGACATTTCTGCCTTTTCTTGTTACTGCCACCATACTTTGGCTTGTCCATGCAGAAGTCACATTTACCACAGTCTTCTTCACGAAGACACGCGTCACACTGCCGACACATTCTGCGATTCCGTTTCTTTTGAGCCTAAAAGCGAGAGTAGACAGAGAAATAGTTGATTTTTTCATTAATAAAGGACTGAAGATGTCAGATTTGAGTAGATGTTTTGACATGCAATAAAGAGGGTTTATGAGTTCAGATATAATTGGAAAAAAAGAATATTCCATGCGCAATACATAATATGTTTTAACCCGGTAAAGCCTGACGTATGAAATAATAATAGTGAGAAAAAACTTTTTTTTAAATGAAAAAGTATATTGAGCAAAAATATGCAATTTAGTGCAGTCGCTGATATTTTTATGGCCTAAATTCTAATAGCGTTTAATGTAAAATCAACGAGATCTTTATCAGTAGGCAACTTAAAATGCATATACAGTGGGTACGGAAAGTATTCAGACCCCCTTAAATTTTTCACTCTTTGTTATATTGCAGCCATTTGCTTATATCATTTAAGTTCATTTTTTTTCCTCATTAATGTACACACAGCACCCCATATTGACAGAAAAACACAGAATTGTTGACATTTTTGCAGATTTATTAAAAAAGAAAACCTGAAATATCACATGGTACTAAGTATTCAGACCCTTTGCTCAGTATTTAGTAGAAGCACCCTTTTGATCTAATACAGCCATGAGTCTTTTTGGGAAAGATGCAACAAGTTTTTCACACCTGGATTTGGGGATCCTCTGCCATTCCTCCTTGCAGATCCTCTCCAGTTCTGTCAGGTTGGATGGTAAACGTTGGTGGACAGTCATTTTTAGGACTCTCCAGAGATGCTCAATTGGGTTTAAGTCAGGGCTCTGGCTGGGCCATTCAAGAACAGTCACGGAGTTGTTGTGAAGCCACTCCTTCGTTATTTTAGCTGTGTGCTTAGGGTCATTGTCTTGTTGGAAGGTAAACCTTCGGCCCAGTCTGAGGTCCTGAGCACTCTGGAGAAGGTTTTCGTCCAGGATATCCCTGTACTTGGCCGCATTCATCTTTCCCTCGATTGCAACCAGTCGTCCTGTCCCTGCAGCTGAAAAACACCCCCACAGCATGATGCTGCCACCACCATGCTTCACTGTTGGGACTGTATTGGACAGGTGATGAGCAGTGCCTGGTTTTCTCCACACATACCGCTTAGAATTAAGGCCAAAAAGTTCTATCTTGGTCTCATCAGACCAGAGAATCTTATTTCTCACCATCTTGGAGTCCTTCAGGTGTTTTTTAGCAAACTCCATGCGGGCTTTCATGTGTCTTGCACTGAGGAGAGGCTTCCGTCGGGCCACTCTGCCATAAAGCCCCGACTGGTGGAGGGCTGCAGTGATGGTTGACTTTCTACAACTTTCTCCCATCTCCCGACTGCATCTCTGGAGCTCAGCCACAGTGATCTTTGGGTTCTTCTTTACCTCTCTCACCAAGGCTCTTCTCCCCCGATAGCTCAGTTTGGCCGGACGGCCAGCTCTAGGAAGGGTTCTGGTCGTCCCAAACGTCTTCCATTTAAGGATTATGGAGGCCACTGTGCTCTTAGGAACCTTAAGTGCAGCAGAAATTTTTTTGTAACCTTGGCCAGATCTGTGCCTTGCCACAATTCTGTCTCTGAGCTCTTCAGGCAGTTCCTTTGACCTCATGATTCTCATTTGCTCTGACATGCACTGTGAGCTGTAAGGTCTTATATAGACAGGTGTGTGGCTTTCCTAATCAAGTCCAATCAGTATAATCAAACACAGCTGGACTCAAATGAAGGTGTAGAACCATCTCAAGGATGATCAGAAGAAATGGACAGCACCTGAGTTAAATATATGAGTGTCACAGCAAAGGGTCTGAATACTTAGGACCATGTGATATTTCAGTTTTTCTTTTTTAATAAATCTGCAAAAATGTCAACAATTCTGTGTTTTTCTGTCAATATGGGGTGCTGTGTGTACATTAATGAGGAAAAAAAATGAACTTAAATGATTTTAGCAAATGGCTGCAATATAACAAAGAGTGAAACATTTAAGGGGGTCTGAATACTTTCCGTACCCACTGTAAATATAAGTTAGCACTCTATACCTGCCAATAATATATCATAGTAAGATGATATTTACATGATTAGTTTATAAACAAGTTTAAAACATAATGCAATACAATAATGATTGAGAGATGAACAGATAAACGTTCCTCAAAAGCCTGATGGATCATATTTGATACTCACATTTTAACATGATTTTTCTACAAAATGATGTCTGGATAATCAAGTATTCTTAAGTCGCTTCAGTCCAGTAAGTGTTCATCTTGAAATATTACTAAGGATTATAAAAGTTATGCTTACATATATTTTATAAAAATCATTAAATATTTCACAGCAAAAAGACACATGTACCACGACCTGAATAGGGATGTTTTTACAATTATACTAAAAGGCCTTTTACTTGCTAAAAAAGTATAAACTATCAATCATACAACAGAAGGTATGTAGAGGATTGTGTACAACAGGTTTTTCAGCAAGTTTTAGTCATGTTGTTAATTTAGAGGACTTAGACATTTTAGTGTTGTCAAAAGTACTGACTTCGGTACCAAGTCAGTACGGAAATTTTAAAAATTGGAGAGCTGTTGAGCGGATTCATAAACATCTCTGATTGGCCATTATGTTCATGCGTTCAACATATATGTCTGTGACGCACAGGAGCGTTTGAAAACACACAAGTGTTTGAAAGCATTTTGAAAGTGGGAGCACTTGAAAGGCAGCGTCTATCAGTGGACCGGTCCGCTGATAAGATGACTGCTTTCAAACGCTCCCGTGTGTATCTGTGCAAACGCTCGGTAAAGAGCATCATTGATATCTATTTACAACATGTTTTTGAAGCGTTGATCATTGTAGCCAATCACAGACATATCTGATGAGCACGTGAACACAATGACCAATCAGAGGTGTTTACGAATCCGCTTAACAGTGCTCAAAGAGTCACATTTTTTAAATTTCAGTACCGACTTGGTACCGAAGTCGGTACTTTTGTCAACACCATTTTGCATGTCAAATAAGATTAAAAAAAAGGGTTAAAAGAATCCCATGCTACAATCATTAGCAGAGTCAAACAAAACTACAAAAGATTAGGGTTGAGAATGTGATGATGCATCACTCACCCAATCATCATCATCACCACCATCAGGGACAAAATCCTAAACAGCACATACAACAGAAACCTGGATCAGTATTTTAAGCACAGTACTCCTACCTGAATAAACTGCAACAGTGGTTAAGTGCAATAACCTTTTTACTATGAACAGCACAAAATGAAACAATTTATTTCCTAGCGGGTATCCAAAACCTTTAATCAACACTCAGAAAGTTTCAATGATGTTTGCAGTTACACTCTTTTTAAATTATACAGACCAGATAGACATGTCAAACTGCTCAAATTGCAAAAAGTTTAGAAAGAACCACAGAATAAATGCTTATGCTCTTCTCTCTTTGAGTTATCCAATGAAAGTTTTGCTTCTTGTCGATGCTAAAATTTAAACTAGGACATAAGGAAGTATTTTAACATTGAATAAATAACTACATGAAAAATGAACACTGACCTTTTTTGAAATTCTCTTGTATCCGGGACGAGGTTTCTGCAGGAGATAGTGACATTATGTTTTGGTGTGTAAGTAGTTAAGCTACTGACAGATTATTTGATGATCTTTGGCAATGCTTTTGTGTATGCTACAGCCCATAAATGTCATGAATGTGTCTATAATGATATTATATGTTTATTATTACCAGTATTTGTTTTCTTGGATGTTTTGTTTTCCCAACCTCCCACTGATCCTGCCCCACCTT
>RJVU01030786.1:1236095-1274718 GCA_003731715.1 Anabarilius grahami
ACATACAAAAGAATAATAAAAATGAAGTAAAATAAATATTACAAGCAAAGGTGTTACATTCAACAGAATCAGAAATAAAGTGAAAAAGAATATTAAAAAAAAATAAAAAATAAATAAGAGAATGAAATAATGCTACTAGAGAAATGAAGGATAACCTGAATTTTGTTAAGATACTTAAGGTGAGCAAACAACCATTTTGGCTTGTAGATTGAGAGCACAACAAAGGGAAAACTAGCTTGTGTTAGTTCAGATATTAAGACCCAAAAGTATCGCCAAAGCTCTGTACCTCTCGTACAACGAACATGAACACAGACACAGCAACACTGCAGTGATTCACTTCCACTTCACAACATCAACAACAACAGCACAGATGAATGATTCCTAAGCACAATTTTTAAAAAGAGCTTTTTCAATCTAATAAAAAAAATAATACAGCAATGAGACATGGGATGACTAGAATTTCTCAGATCAACTATCAGATGTTGCATTTCTCCAATTGATTAACCTAAAAATCTGTTTTAAACGGTCAAGTGCAATATATGATGAATGACAGAACACATTATTTTTATCTGCCTGTGAGATTCGATAATAGCACTGAAAAATTTTAGTTTTTTAAATAGAGGAAGCTGGTCCACAAGGTAGATGAATACTTAAACTTGTTGACAGATTAAAGTCGGACTGAAACACAAGTTGCAATAGTCTTTTCTTCCCGATTGTAATGTATATCCAGGTTAAAAGGCTTCTCAAACAAGAAATAATGTAGGGCGGGACTTGGATGGTTTGCTTTTGATGGTAGGTTTGGGCGATGTCTACCAAATTGGCATCAGACAATGTCTGCAGTGAAACATCACAATTGATGATGACATCTGGGGTGGGGGTGGATGTGGGGGTCGCATTTGAGCGTCAAGCTCAACTTCCATTGGAATGAGTTCAAAACGCTCGCTCTGCTCCTCGGCAGTGGAAACGCACCATTAATGTGGTGTGCATCTGGAGAAAGAGAGCACGGAGCTTGCCGGGGTCTGGATGCGGACCGCCATTTTCATATCAGTAGTTTAGTTTGTGTAAAACATGTAGTAGCCTATAATTCTATTACTGTTTAAATTGTGTTCATTGGACGGTTCTGGATGTAATTTGTATTGTGATCGGGAACAACTTCATTATGATTTCTTACCAAATCAAGATTTTTTTTATTTATTATTATTTTAAGTAAGGTGCGGAAATTGAAAGCATGCATCGCACTGGGCGATATAGTGTGATTAATTAAGATGTTTTTTTGCGGGCGGGTTGCGGGGGGATCACGATGTGAGAACCCTAATTGGTGAATCTCATGTGAGTGACAGGTTGTCCCGCCCAGTAAACACATCAGAGATAAGATTTTTTTTTTTTAATGATGTGCATAGATAAATAATTTATAACAAATACTGCAATATTCATAAATTTTGATTTAATTCAAAAATAATTTGTGTCACAAACTTTTTGTTTTATCCCAGGTCTCAAGAATCAGTGACAGAAAACAAGGAAAAGCAGGACTGAGCTCTTGCGATGACAGTCAGAAATACATACCTTCCTAAACACAATGTTTGGCGGAGAGTGCTTCTTCTCTGCTGCACATGAGAACATTTTGAAATTAGATTGGACTATAAAAAAGGCAATAATACACCTTAGAAATATTACAGAATATCATGCTTGCTGAAATGAAAGGTGTCATTATAAATTCACATACGTTTAGGCCTACATGTGTAGCACAACGTGTCTCCAGCCTTCTGAGCAGAAAATGGAGAGCCACAGTTTTCACATTTACTGGAGAAAGAGAAACAACTAGATTTGTTATTCATAAAGGCCCTAGTTGAAACTATAGCAAATATGCAAAATGGACTTTCTGGGCAGTATAAAATGAGTCAGATTTTGTTCACCTGAGCATAGGATGACTTTCCTTCAGCGACATTGTTCCCTTAAGCGTAATCTCTGGGAAATCTGGCGAATTTACAGGCAGATCTGAGATCAGTGTATCCTGAGTTTTTGTAGGGCTAATTGGCTCCATAGATGGATAAAGCCAGAGTCGAAGGGGCAGCTCAGTGCCAGCTTTACCAGGTTCGCTAGAGGAACTGATTATCTGTTGGGAAACATTACCCAGTTTTACTGAAGGAGTGTGAATAAAATTCCGTGTTCCGGATGTGTCGATATTAAGCGGCGAGATTCTCGTGAGGCGCGGAGGGCTGTTAAATTCTGTGTTGGGTGTGTTGGAGATGCTGCTGGGGGTGAGTCGGGGTCTCTGAGGTGTGGATGTCAAGCTGTGAATGATGCTCTGGGGTGTTCTGGGTAAAACTTCAGGTGTGCGGCTTGGATCTGGGACTGGAGTGGCATTTCCTGATGAGAGACCTGAACGTCTGCTGTCCAGCAGGGAACGAGCATTCTATATATGCCAAGCAACCACAGAGAAGAAAGTGTATTAAAAATGTTATAATAATAATAATAATAAATGATTAAATTAAAAGCAGATTGATTGTAATTTATCTCAAATTAATTTTAAATTCTGGAAATTGTACTCATGATCATTAAAGTGTCCCTATTATGCTTTTTCGGACATTACCCTTCATGTAGTGTGTAATATAGCTGTTTGTGAATGTAAATGGTCTGCAAAGTTTTAGACCGCAAAGTGCACAACAAATAAAGCTGTCTCCCAAAAGAAAGAACTGATTCTGAACTGCCTGAAACGAGTCGTCAGTAATTCCAGCCTTACTTCCTGCACAAACATAATACCAGCTTATTGTCTTCACTGGCTGCCCAAGAACATCTACTTTGACCCTCAAACACTGTTGTTGTAACTGAAGCCTGGAAGAGTTTGGTTTAAGTTGTCGACATGTCAAAAAGATGCTGTTTTTGGCACTACGAATGCAAATCCACTTTGCATGCACTTCCAAAGGATGAGGACATGGGCTCTAATTGGTATGGTAAAATGGACAGCATCATTACTGTTTGTTGTGCTGAGGAAACCTCTGGGGCTAAATTTAGGTATGGTAATGAGAATTTTGTTTCCAACATGTGCTGTAAGCTGTAGACTAATCACAACAGATTGGGCCATCTGACCAATCAGAGCAGAAAAGACTAATCACAACAGGGCTGCGTTCAGCCCCGACAAAACGTTGCAAAAGGTTTTTTAAACGGAAACGGTGGTGCGTTGAACACCCTGTTCTGATGACGCAAGAGTTGCAACTATGGCAGCTGAGGAGGACATTCTTTGTGTTCTTTTTGAAGAATTTTCAGAGCCTGATGAAATCGGTATAAAAACGTGTTTAATACTGCAAAATACTCTCGCCGTCCAGAATAAAAGAGCAATGAAGCTAAAAATATAAACAACTACATCTTCATGACGCTATATTTTTACTATAAAACTCTTACGACAAACATGTCTTCTAATATCTTCATTTGTTGCGTATACCGAGCTGCAGCAGACACATTTGTAAGTGACTTTACTTGGACCCATTGTGCGAGCTGTCTCTTTAATACCGGGTGGTTTATATAGATGTTGCTGTGGGTTATATACATCTCAAACCCCATTGACATGACATGTGGCCAAGTATGGTGACCCATACTCGGAATTTGTGCTCTGCATTTAACCCATCCAAGTGCACACACACAGCAGTGAACACACACACCGTGAACACACACCCGGAGCAGTGGGCAGCCATTGCTGCGGCGCCCGGGGAGCAGTTGGGGGTACGGTGCCTTGCTCAAGGGTCTCACCTCAGTCGTGGTATTGAGGGTGGGGAGAGCACTGGACATGTACTCCCCTCACCAACAATCCCTGCCGGACCCGAGACTCGAACCCATGACCTTTGGGTGACAAGTCCGACTCTCTATCCATTAGGCCACGACTGCCCCAGATTGCACACTGTTTCCAGGAAACATGTCGTTCAACCCGGAAACCGTAGCAAAACGTTGCACACCGGTTTGAGCCTGAACATGCCACAGACCAATCACAACAGACTGGGCCATCTGACCACTTTGAGAAAAGAGGAAATGCTGCAATGTTTATAATGAGAAAATGAATGTGTTTTTGACCTTGGACACATGTAAACCTAATTGTAGGAGACCTTCAAAACTAAATTAGAAACCTTTAATATAGCATAATAGGGGCACTTTAAGATTATTAGTAGCTTTAGTTAGGCAAGCACAACTAATTAAAGCTTTTAACAAAACTTTTTTTATTTTATATTCATTGATAAAATTTCAAAAATGTTAAATATCCCATAAGTAAACTAAATATATTTAAAACACTATAAATACTTCTCTTACTGCACATAATATTCTTTCTAACAATGCAAACAAAAGACAAACGGAAAAGGCTACACAAACCTTAGTTCTCCTAGTGCGATCCATGTGTAATCCTTTCTTGAAATCTAAACGATTAAGTCCTTGTCTAACATTTCTGGCAATCGGAGGCCGACCTCTGCGTCGTTTTACTTTTGGACTGTGAGAATATGAGAAGTACAAAAAGTTGTTTTATGAACTGAATATGATCAACAGGTGTGATATGAATGACTGAACATGTCCTGCAGCACCTCTATATTCTGAACTCAATCTGATTTGTCCATTCCTTCATTTAATGTCACATTTATTCATTATCATATGAATTTAAATGATTATATGAAAGAAAAATCAAGGTCTTAAAGGGTTAGTTCACCCAAAAAAGAAAATTCTGTCATTAATTATTCACCCTCATGTCGCTCCACACCCAGACATTCGTTCATCTTCAGAACACAAATGAGGATATTTTTATGCTTGAGCCTCTGTTTACCATATCTGATGTGTGCGTAGATGAAGGTTTATATGTGAACAAAAGCCTAAATTAAAAAGCGCTCGAGTCTCTTCAGAACATTTGGACTAAACCTCTCAATTCATATGGATTAGTTTTATGATCTCTTTATGAACTTTTTGAAGCGTCAAAGTGTCGGTTGCGTAGCTGTCAATGGAGGCACAGAAATCTCTCAGATTTCATTTAAAATATCTTCATTTGTGTTCCGAAGAAAAATGAAAGTTTTACGGGTTTGGAACGACATGAGGGTGAGTAATTAATGACAGAATTTAAATTTTTAGGTGAATTAACCCTATAAGGCCCGTTCACACCAAGGACAGTAACAATATCATTTTAAGTCCACACAACAACTATAACAATAATGACACATAGGAACGATATCATTGGAATCACTTTCAGCTGATGAATGATAAAAACATTGACAGCTAATCAGAATCCATCCATTTAAAGAGCTTGAGCGTTTAAAGCGACAGGCGACAAAACTGCAGCGCCCTTAGAATAAACAGAATGTTATTGTGCACTGGTGTGGATAATCTAGTTATCGTTGTATCATTCTGGTGTGAACGGGCCTTTACACCTTTCTTTTTTTAATGCAATAAAATGTTTTATTGCAAAAAAATCTGTGTGAAAGTTTACGTAAAAATGTGAAATGAAATATTAAATGTCTTAGTATTCAGATTTCCTCCTAACAGCAGCACTGACGCTGACACATGCTGACATGATCATAATATACTCGAGCATGATTTGAGAAGCTTCAATGAAAGCAGGAAAATCTTACCTGTACAAATCTGTTTTCATTTTAAAGGATTGGTTCAAATCAGAATTAAAATTTCCTGATAATTTACTCACCCCCATGTCATCCAAGATGTGTATGTCTTTCTTCTTTTTTCCAGTTGAAAAGAAATTAAGTGTTTTCCTCAAAAACATTCTAGGATTTTTCAACAGGTTGAAGGTCCAAATGTCAGTTTCAGTGCAGCTGCAAAGAGCTCTACACGATCCCAGATGAGGAATAAGGGTCTTATCTAGTGAAACAATAGGCCATTTTCAAAAAAAAAAAAAAAAAAAAAAAAAAAAAATTATATACTTTTTAACCACAAATGCTCATCTTGCACTGCTCTGCAATGCGCCACGCATTATGTAATCATGTTGGAAAGGTTATGTGTGACGTAAGCGGAAGGTAGGGTAGGGTGAAAAAATAATTTTCTCCTTCAACATCATTGTTTTACCTTTGTTTTTTGTAAAAGCAGTTTGACTTAGACTTTGCACATTCGCTTTGTAAACACTTACATTTACATTTACGCATTTAGCAGACGCTTTTATCCAAAGCAACTTACAGTGCATTCAGGCTAACATTTTTTACCTAACATGTGTTCCCTGGGAATCGAACCCACAACCATTTGCGCTGCTAACGCAATGCTCTACCACTGAGCCACAGGAACACATACACTTGCTTGGTACATTTACATTTACATTTATGCATTTGGCTGACGCTTTTATCCAAAGCGACTTACATTGCATTATACTATACATTTGTATCCGAGTATGTGCAATCCCTGGGATCGAACTAATGACCTTGGCATTGCTAGTGCCACGCTCTAACCACTGAGCTACAGGAAAGCTACAACATGAAGCTGGTACTTCAGTCTACATCATGTGTGACCATGTCAACGTGACGTGTGAAGTTGTGGATGCGCATTGCAGAGCTAGTGCAAGAAGAGCATTTCTGGTTAAAAAGTATATACATTTTTATCTTTTTTTTAGAAAATGACCGATGGTTTCACTAGATAAGACCCTTATTCCTCGTCTGGGATCGTGAAAAGCCCTTTGAAGCTGCAATTTGGACCTTCAACACGTTGAACCCCATTGAAGTCCACTATATGGAGAAAAATCCTGGAATGTTTTCCTCAAAAACCTTAATTTCTTTTCAAAGAAAGAAAAACTTCTTGGATGACATGGGGGCGAGTAAATTATCAGGAAATTTAAATTCTGGAGTGAACTAATCCTTTAATTAAATTTGAATGTATTCTCAGACCTTTGGACTTAAAATATTTCCAGGCAACATGCTACACACAAGCTATAGATTATTCCACTAAATGCAAACAAAATGTAAGACAAAGGCACATACACGCCATCATTGTTCCTCCTGGTGATGCGTTCACTGCTCCTGAGACCATCAACACCATCATCTTCATCCTCTTCCATTGGCTTCAGCCAATCAGGTGGCAACTCAACCGTCACTTTGCCAGGCATGTCGTCCCACACAGTATTTTCCTCAACGGCGTTAATGTCTGCTTCAATCGGATGCATCGTCTCTTCCGGGTTCGTCGTCTCCGGTTCAGATGATGCCCTGTTCAGCTCATCCGTCATATCTGATCTTTTCCTCTGGCCTCGAGGCCTTTATTTCACTAGTGGATTTGTGAGACCAATGGTTTTGAGTCATCCCAGGAAGAGTATGGATATTGAATCACTGGCTCACATTTTTAAATAGGAAAAAGACTTTTTAGTCCATAAATCGGAGGGGTTAATCTCATCTCAAAATGTTACGAACAGCCTGGGTTGCATGAAATGTCAAAGATCCAACGCTTCATCCATGTCTTTACTGGTAATGGATCATTATGTTACACCTGTAAAGAGAATGCCGATATTAGAGGAGAAAACTAAATTAAACTCCAAACTGCATATGCTATAAAATTATTACGTCACAGTCTGATTTTACAGTCATGCCAACATTTTTTGCTGCTTGACATATTTCTAAAGACATACTATGCATTGCAAATCACACACACATAGAGCTTAACATCGTCATTGAAGTTAAGTAATTGCCAAAGAGAAATGTGATTTTTTTTTTTTACATGTTGACACACTTGTATCATGATCTGCATAACAATCACTATTTTACTCAAATATTTCAGCAATAGCTAATAATAAAGCATTTCCAATGCATCGTAACCGATGTGTAAATAAAATCCCCCTATTAAATTGGGCTGTTGAAATGACTCGAGCTAGCAGAAACACGATAGACAAGCGTGAAGGAGAATATTTATAGAACGGGGGCCGAAACGAGTGGTTGCCATGGTGACAGAATTGCAGCGAGCCCAGCAGCGACGGCAGGGAGGTCGATACAAATGGGCTGAGAACATTCGATATCTGCAATGCAGCGCAATTACTATGGCAATGAAATACGTTACAGTGAAGCAAGCAGCCAACATTTGTTACAATTTGTAATACTTCATTTCCTGAAACCCTCATTATATGTAATTAAGACCATTTGTTTAAAACAACTACTGATTAAGATAACTGCTGAAAGGTTGACCAAGCACTTTTCACAATAATAAGAAAAATACAAACGTGACAAAACAGATGTAATCAACATCTCAGTAAATTAAACCTCGCTGTGGGTTTCAGCTCAAATCTGGGTCATGGGGGATTTGTTAAAAGTTAAAAATACGGCTTGTTGAGTAAGTTGATATCTTGCAGGTTTTATGAAGGTAAATTTATGACTTTTTCAAGACCTTTTTAAGACCAAGTACAGAAAATAGGGCGGGACTATAATACGTTAATATGTTCTCTAAATGTAAATGTATAGGGATAAACACAATGAGTTGTATTAGCAACACTTCAGAGTTTGAAAATACAACTTCAAACACACATCCATTGCTTTTTAATTCATTTGTACATTAAAAGTAGCTTGAATCGATCTGCTCTCAACCACTAGAATATGGACATTACTTTTACTGCATCTTCTGATGATCACACTGCAAATAAGTGGTTGTTCCTCAGTATTTGTGTCTTGTTTTCCAGTGCAATTTTCTGAAGACTCTTAAATCAAGATGTATAATGAAATAAAATGTTATTTTGTTCTTGTTTTAAGCATAAACACTTCATTTTGTTCAATTTTTCAAGGATTCATTTTACATTTGCATCTTAAGTAAATGTAACAAAGTTGTTTAGATATTTTGGTATTGGAAAACAGGACAAAAATACAGAGGAAGATATTAATTTTGTGCAATGCATGCAACATTTAATGCTACAGCTTTATGAATTTCAGACTTTCGGCTCTGATTTAAGACCTTTTTAAGGCCTTAATTTGCGTAAGACTTTTTCAGAACTTTTTTAAACCGGTCTTGTTAAGGTTAGCAAGAACTCACCGAATCTGTTCAGTATTCTTAAAAATATCAAATGCTGAGCCAGCCATTTTCAGCCATCTCTCATATAGCCAGAAAGTAACAAATACACAACGAAACACAATGTTATATTCTTATACCAAACCATTTTTATCAGCAATGACCAAACTGGAGCTTTCCAGTAAGAGTTTACATTCAATCTAGTCATAAAATGCAATATTTGTAACATCTGTTTAAGTGCAACAGCACATTTCTTTATAGATATTGTTGCAAAATATACAGTTTGAATTAGCTGTTATACAAATGCAGAACAGTGTACCAGAATAAACCATAATGAACTATAAAGCACAATTTATTTCTTTGTTAATCATTCTAAAATCATTATAAAATTCTCTCAATTACATTTAAGAGGACAAGCTAAAATGTTAAAAAGAATAATAAAACAACTTCCAACAAGGTACATGAAACAACCATTTATAATTAAATGCAACAGAAGCAAAAACGTTTGCGTTTGTGCTATTGATTATGTGATTATTGTTGCATCTGTACGTCCACTAAGATTTGGATTACTGGTTGTTGCTTTGGCAGTAGATTTTCATTACAAAAACAGTGACAAATATGGTTCTCTGTGTTGGTTGTTTATGTTTTTAACCATTTTTAATTTAAGCATTTTAGTTTATCCCAACTGAACAATGACATTTCATACACATAAGACGTGAATATATTTTGCATTGTGCATTATATTTAATATTTAGATGTCTTGCATAAAATGTTAAAATTGACAATTGCAATTTGTGAGATATTTAGATCGACTTCAGTGAAGCTTTGACTGATGTTAAACTTTACATATATAAATATATATATTTTTTTTTAATTGACAATGATTGCAAGTTGATGTGCTTGAACTCGTGGCCATAGTAGCGATAAATCTCGCGTGAACAATTATCTGAATAGCGCGATGCACTTTTTTTCAGCGCGTAAATAAACTTAATGTCTGTTTAAGTGCAACAGCACATTTCTCTAAAGATATTATTGCAAAATATACAGTTTGAATTAGCTGTTATACAAATGCAGAACAGTGTACCAGAATAAACCATAATGAACTAAAAAGCAAATTTAGTTTGTTAATCAATCTAAAATCATTATAAAATTCTCTCACTTACACTGATAATATTTAAGAGCAACTTCCAACAAGGTACATGAAACAACCATTTATAATTAACGTAAATGCAACAGAAGCAAAAACGTTTACGTTTGTGCTATTGATTATGTGATTATTGTTGCATCTGTACAATGTTTACGTCCACTAATATTTGGATTATTGGGTTGTTGCTTTGGCAGTAGATTTTTATTATAAAAATAGTGACAAATATGGTTCTCTATGTTTTTAACCATTTTCAAGCATTTTAGTTTTAGTTAGAACAATGACATTTCATACACATAAGACGAATATATTTTGCATTGTGCATTATATTTCATATTTAGATGTCTTGCATAAAATGTTAAAATCGACAATTGCAATTTGTGAGATATTTAGATCGACTTCAGTGAAGCTTTGACTGATGTTACACTTTACACATATAAATATTATAAAATTTTTTTAATTGACAATGATTGCAAGTTGATGTGCTTGAACTCGTGGCCATACTAGCGATAAATCTCGCGTGAACAATTATCTGAATAGATAATATGCACCTTTTTTTCAGCGCGTAAATAAACGTAATGTCTGTTTAAGTGCAACAGCACATTTCTCTATAGATATTATAGAGAATATTAAATGCAACAGAAGCAAAAACGTTTGCGCTTGTGCTATTGATTAGGTGATTATTGTTGCATCTGTACAATGTTTACGTCCACTAATATTTGGATTATTGGGTTGTTGCTTTGTCAGTAAGATTTTTATTATAAAAACAGAGACAAATATGGTTCTCTGTGTTGGTTGTTTATGTTTTTAACCATTTTCAAGCATTTTAGTTTGTCCCAACTGAACAATGTCATTTCATACACATAAGACGAACATATTTTGCATTGTGCATTATATTTAATATTTAGATGCATTGCATAAAATTTTAAAATTGACAATGCTGTATTATTATATAAGTTTGTGAGATAATTAGATCGACTTCAGTGAAGCGTTGACTGATGTTTCACTTTTTATATGTAAAAAAAAATTTTTTTTTAATTGACAATGATTGCAAGTTGATGTGCTTGAACTCGTAGCGATAAATCGCGCGTGAACAATTATCCGAATAGCGCGATGCACTTTTTTTTTCAGCGCGTAAATAAACTTAACCAAGTTAAAACTTATATTTATTTAACTTGCAATTCCTAACCTTGTGAAAACGTGATAAAAATGATCGGCGAGCTCAACAAACAGATCGCTAAAAAAAAAAATCGACACGAGTTTCGCCAGCCTCCATTACAGATCGCTGGAGTGAGGAATGCTGTGCCGACCCGCGATCAAAACACGTCCGATATAACGTGACATTAGTAATAAACGTACGCGTTTCGCAAGCGCATTTCATTGACAACATCCCGTATTATTCGTGACAGGTTTTAAAGACACGATAAGTTTATTTTCACGAGTCTACAACGTCCATTTCGCTGTGCTGAATGAGCTCGAGCAGCCCCCCCTTCACTGTTGACCCTCCCCTTCCACACTCCCCATTGCTTTCAGCGATGCAGCCTCGAAAGCGACTTTCCGAACGCGCTCTCCCGCACGGAACCACGCTGATCTTTCGATTTATTTACGAGAGCGATGTCTATAAATTATGACGTTATCTGCATTTTATAAACACGCGTTTTTGCCATGCATAAAGACAAACATGGGCTCGAATACTTGCAGCATTTTGACATTCTTACCTCATCGCGTCTCACGCAGTCGATCGAGCCGTTCATCTGCGCCTCGTTCTCTCTCCGATCAGCGATACTTTCGGTGATCTACTGCGCATGTGCTGACACAAGCATCGTAGGAAGTCGATCCTGACCGAATTAAATTTAGTCGCTCAATAATATTCGCCTTTAAATTATTGCACATGATAAAAAACAATGATAAACCGCATTAACGCTTATATTAACAGTATTTGCAGGTCCTCGGAGTGTGTTTGTTGCTCTTTTTTGATACGAATATAAATAATGGACATGAATATCGACGACTCGCGCATCGCTATATTTTTTCGACCCCACAAAAATAGTACCAAAACCCATAATAACCAGATTTAAAGTCTATTTTGAGCATATTTGACGAAGATATTCGTGTAGGGAAATTTTTGGAGCTAATGTGCTATACAAAATTACTTTAAATTTGAATCCTTATTTTTGAGAGGATTACATGCTTCTCGCCACAAATTATCAAATTAATTGGGGGTCAAATAAACATACATCTTTGTCAGTTTAATATATCAATATTAGATATCATAACTGAACTTCAGTATTCACATATGAATACAAAAAGACTGCAGAAAGTGAGATATAACGTATTATTAAATAATTTGCTGTTTTAGAGAAACAGGCACTTTAAAATTTACATTTTTGGCGACATTAATGTTGGTATCTTTATAAACAATTAATTATTAATCTTAACGTTAAATTCCTTACCTCAGAATCGCGCCATTCCAGTCAGAGGTCCTGATCATTGATTATTACACACATTTTAGCCTACATGGACCATAATTATAATTAACAAATATTGAATTATTATTATTGAATGCATTTCGTCATATAGATGACCAGGTTCAAACGCTATAATATGTGTTTTGTATGTATGTAAATGTAAGACCAAAGTTTAGGTTCATATACAACAAACTTTTTGTTGCTTATTAATTAGTTGTAGGAAATTCCCATAATGTCATTAAAATAATTTGGCCACATTTAGACTAAATAAAAAATAATATTAAACCACTGAAGGGACCTTAATGAAAACAATTCATTTGCACAAGAAATGTGGCATAAAGACAAATAAAAGACATTTCACCAGCAAAAAATAATATCTCTAGAATATTTTTTTAATGGACAATAAATGGTTATGAGATTAATTAAAAATCTAAAAAATGTAAGCACAACATTTCAGTGTTGTCATAGCACCATTCAAAGAGTGAAGCCAAGGGTTACATTAATGCAAATACAATACAGAAACATGAGTGTCCTACATGAATTAGTTTCAACAAACAACTGCTAAGACACTGACTCAAATCTTCACAAATGCGAGGCGACTTCAGCAGCAACTGTTCGTTTTCTCTGTAAGATCAAAGACAAAACCTCAGATTGTCAGGAGGGTTGCTTCATGGTTGAACATCATGTGCAAACGAAACAGATGAATAAAAGGAAATGACAACCTTATCTGTCCTTGCTGGTTCTCAGATCTGTGGTAATTGGGTCGTGTTGAATTGTCTGGTGCAGCATGAGGGCCATGAGACCTGCACGATTCGTCATGGCTGTTCTTACATTGCGCTCCTGCTCAAACAATTCATCCAACTTGTACCACTGGGGGAATAGACGAGATAATGAGAATCAGTAAATGAATGAAAGATTAAATGTAAGATTGATGAACAACAATGCAATCAAATGTCTTGAAAGCAAGAACATCTTAATCCATTTGAGCAAGCTTCAAATAAATGATTCCTTTGCAAAGGTAATGGGTTGAGGTAATGCGCTGACCACTCGGACTCGTTCCAGGTCCACTTCGGCCCTGCGGAGTTTCTCCCAGCAGTAGTGTTTGTTACACTTGCGTTTGGACACCCTGCAGTATTCTCCGGTGGGTTCAAATACATCACGAACCAATGGACACCCACAGACCTCGTCCGCAGGGACCTGCACACATGACATTCACATTTATGAATACTGTCCTTAAAGGATTAGTTCACTTCAGAATTCAAATTTCCTGATAATTTGCTCACCCCCTTGTCATCCAAGATGTTTATGTTTTTCTTTCTTCAGTCGAAAAGAAATTAAGGTTTTTGAGGAAAACATTCCAGGGTTTTTCTCCATATAGTGGACTTCAACAGGTTGAAGGTCCAAATGTCAGTTTCAGTGCAGCTTTAAAGGGCTCTACATGATCCCAGATGAGGAATAAGGGTCTTATCTAGCGAAATGATCTGTTATTTTCGAAAAAAAAAAAAAATTTATATACTTTTTAACCACAAATGCTCATCTTGCGCTGCGCCACGAATTACGTAATCACATTGGAAAGGTCACGCGTGATGTAGGCAGAAGTACCGCGGTAGGGCAAAAACCTTTTTTGGACTTGGTCTTTGCACGATTGCTTTGTAAACACTTGTTCAGAACTTCCGCCTATGTCACGCGTGACCTTTCCAACATGATTACGTAATGCGTGACGCATCGCAGAGCAGTGCAAGACGAGCATTTGTGGTTAAAAAGTAGATACTTTTTTTTTTTTTTTTTTAGAAATTTACCAATCGTGTAGCTACATAAGACCCTTATTCCTCGTCTGGGATCGTGTAGAGCCCTTTGAAGCTGCACTGAAACTGTCATTTGGACCTTCAACCTGTTGAAGTCCACTATATGGAGAAAAATACTGGAATGTTTTCCTCAAAAACCTTAATTTCTTTTCGACTGAAGAAAGAAAGACATAAACATCTTGGATGACATGGGGGTGAGTAAATTATCAGGAAATTTGAATTCTGAAGTGAACTAATCCTTTAATATCAATGCAAATTGAGTGTTTATGTATCAAATGCATAATAACCTTGGGGTCTCTGGAGTGCTCTGGACAGAGAACCTGCAGTCTCTTACAGTAGGTTTTGCTCTGTGGATTGTAAACATCACAGAAGAGCCGTGTAGCCCTAGATACAAGGAGAAAAAGAGCAGAAATAAATGAGACTATGATTTTGTTCACATATTATATTTGTTTTGAACAGGCATAAAAGGTGCACTTAGTAATTTTCCCTCATTTTACAGATGAATAGAAGAAATGCAGACATCCCACCCTGCAAAAACTAATTTCCTGGAGATGGCAGGAGTTGAGTGTAGAGTGTGACAAAATAATAAGAAATCCGAACTCAAGTGGTCACAGGAGACGCATTTTATTTGATTACTTTTTTTTTTTTTTTTTTAACCTTTACTTTACCAAGAAGTCCCATTGAGATAAAAGAGAGACCTAGCGGAGGTAACAGCCATGCAAACTCACAATTAAAATACAACATATACACGCATTTAAACACAGAAGCATTTTACATAAAACAATCACACGTCTCCACCACATTCTTTATGCTTGCCTTAAATTCATCAATAGATATAAGTGTATTCAAACTTTGCAAATTATTCCATGTCCAAGGTGCATATTAAGAAAAAGCAGATCTCCTCAGATCTGTCAAAACCCGGGGAACATTAAAAAGCAAACACTGTAAAAGTAACTACCAGAGCTACAACAAAGAAGGTTAAAGAGGTAGGGTGGAAGATTACCATGTTTAACTTTATAGATCAAGATATTCCAATGGGGTTTTCTACGTGCAGTCAAGTGTTTATGTATCAAAATATAATATAAGAGTTTATTTGAAACAGTAATGTGTCTTGGCTGACCAATTGTGATCGGATCACTGAAAACGCATCTTAATACCAGGTGGTAACAGGGCTTCTCTCTTGCAAGCTCGATTTCCGGAATATTGTATATAATTTGTGGCCGTCAGGGAGCCATTATCAATGTGCGGGAGATTCCCGGAACGTCCAGGAGAGGTGGGATGTCTAGAAATGAATAATACCTTTTTTTTCTTTTTTTTTTTGAAAGAAATTAATACTTTTATTCAGCAAGGTTTAGATTCAATTGATCAAAAGTGACAGTAAAGACATTTATAATCTTATAAAAGATCTCTATTTCAGTTTCCAATAATAATATAATAATAATAAGTGTTTCTTGAGCAGCAAATCAACACATTAGAATGATTCTGAAGGATCATGTGACACTGAAAACTGGAGTAATGATGCTGAAAATTCAGCTTTGCATCACAGTAATAAATCAGATTTTAAAATATATTGAAATACAAAAGTTAATTTAAATTGTAATAATATTTCACAATATTACCATTTTTACTGTGTTTTTGATCACATAAATGCAGCCTTGGAGAGCATAAGAGACTTCTTTCAAAAAATTTACTAACCCCAAACTTTTTCATGGTAGTGTTTATCACAGTGGAAGCATCTAAATCTAAAAAAATTGTAGTAGTAGTATTATTAAAAAAGTATTTTTTACTTACCCCTCTATGCGTGTGGGGTACATTGAGCCAAATGATGTCTGACTCTCATACTGGATAGAAGGAAAAGATGATTTTATTAAAAGAAACAACACTAAAACGTGACCACAGTTTAAAGGTCTATGCATCATGATAACTAAAAACAGACACCCTATATACAACACACCTTGGCATAGCACCTTTCCATGTGACGCAGTGCCACCTTGGGATTAACTGGGTGACTGCAGGACACGCAGAAGATTTGAAAATCTGTGTCGTCATCGCCCTCGTTGACCTTCAGGGAAAAGAAAAGCAATGTTCAGGACACTGTCACGTGTTTGCAGTGTTTACAGCAGTGCAAATGTCATGCTGGAACTATGGTTATGATGATCTCTGACCTCTTCATCGTGCTGTACGACCTGCTGTTTGGCCTTAGCTATGATGCCCTCAAGCTCGTGGAAGCGTTTTTCCATTTCAGTGAGTCGCATGCGAGCTGACTGTTGCTCACGGCGGATTCGCTCCAGAAGTTTCTTGGCCTGTTCTTCTGCAATGCACGGGCTCTGCTGCCACTGCTGGATACGCTGGGGCAGGATCTCGTAGATTCGACTGGAAAGACAAAGACACAAATGTTCAGAGTCTAATCTCATACATACTACTCTCTACAACTGTGAAGTATTTCCAGGTTTACTTGGCAGCGAGCTTCATGCCGCAGTCATCAGAGCAGTATTTGGAGTTGACGCGTGCAGCTTCGACACATCCGGGTCCGAGGCATTGTCTGGCTCCTCCAGTTTCTCGGACCTCTGGCCGCTCGCTGTGTCTCACCCGGTCGCGGTGCTTCTGTTTGGGTTTGTGCTTCCGAGACTTATTCTCCTCTTTCTTATGAATGAAAACAAAGTCTTAACTTGGTTTCCATTTTAAGCACAATGATTTACTTCAAGCCAAAACTGACTATGAGAGGATTAACCCTATAAAGCCTACTGTATCATATTTGATACGCAAATTTCTAAAGCCTCTAAATTATCAGCATGATCAAAACTTGATCAAATCCTGTTGTGCACAATCTACTACATGCCCTCCGTCGTCTAATTTATAGTTCATACTTTTTTAGCAAGTAAAAGGCCTTTAGTAAAATTTTAAAAACAGGTCAAAGTACACGTGTCTTTTTGCTATAAAATCTTTTATATTGATTTTTATGATTTTTATAAAGTGAACGTAAGAATAAGTTTTATATTGTTAGTAATATTTCAAGATAAACACTTACTGGGCTGAAGCAACTATTGTTTGCTTGATTATCCATACATAATATTTCAGAAAAATCATGTTTAAATGTGAGTATCAAATATAAAAAATGATTTGTTTATCTTTCATATTGTTCATCTCTTGTATTGCACTGAATTATATGTTTTGTCCCCGCAATAAAGACTACAGAGCTTTGATCATAAAATTAAGCATTTAAATATAATTCTACTTAATATTATTGGCAGATATAGTGACAACTAATTTATAAGAATTTTATGCAAGTAGTTACATTACTGTCAGAATGACTACTTTTTGCCCATATAAATATCAGCAACTACCCCAAATTGCATATTTTTGCTCAGTTTGTGCCTCTGAATAAAACTGAGGTATTATTTTATATTCTCCTATATGAGCCATAAAAGCTCGTACCTTTTTCAATAAAAAGTTCATTTTCTAAAAAATTTATTTTTCTGAGTATTAGTTCATATGTCAGGCTTTAGAGGGTTAAACAAGCATTCTGCACACATATTTTTAAGTCTTTACCTTTTTTTCAGATCGCTTTTCTCTTCTTTTCACGTGTTTGACCTTAACAGCTCTCTTTCTCAGAGCTGAATCAGCATATGAACCATCATCATCATCACTGTTCCAACCCTAAAAAAACAAAACAAAAAAACAAAACAGAAAACTCAGCTAAAGATTATTGGAAATACATCCAGGGGGTTACCAAGACAGTGAAGTGGGCTAACTTCCTTTAAAGGGGTCCTTGAATATGATTTCACTTTTTAAACTTTAGTTAGCATGTAATGTTGCTGTTTATGCATAAACAACATCTGCAAAGTTACAACGCTGAAAGTTCAATGAAAAGGGAGATGTTTTCTTTTACAGAAATCGCTACAACAAACTGCTGGTGGGACTACAATGAGATTCTTCCCGGGTTGGTGACATCACAAACCCTAAAATTTACATAAACCCTTCCCCCGGGAACACACAACAAAGGGGGTGAGGCCATGTTGGGCTGCTTTAGAGAAGAGGAAGAGTTGTTGTAGTAGAGTGTTGTTACCATGCCGTCATTTTACACCGGACTGCTTCACAAACGAGGGTCGATTCAACGCTGGATTTGCACAAAAGATTAACATGACGGCACATGCTAGTCGATGAGTTGAATCAACTCCACAGCAACTACATAAATTTATCCACTAACCGTTCAGAAATGTCCAGTTTCATTCTAAAAGTTGTAACTTCTTCCTGAGTCTCTCCATCAGTGTCGACTCCGGTTTGAACAATGGAAGGCTGAACACCATTACTGACAATCCTCATTTTGGCTGCGTGAGATTCTCCAGCTTTGTTGTTGTTGAGCAACCGAAGTGTGAGCTGTTAAAGCTCCGCCCTCTTCTGGAAAGGGGGCGGGGAGCAGCAGCTCATTTTTATTTAAAGGGACACACCCAAATAGTAGCAAATTTGACAAGCTATAATAAATGATCTGTGGGGTATTTTGAGCTGAAACTTCACAGACACATTCTGGGGACACCAGAGACTTATATTTCATCTTGTGAAAAGGGGGAAGAATAGGTCCCCTTTAAAAAGGTACTTTTTTGTAGTGCTGAAGTGTGATGTGAGTGTGAAGAGAAGCAGGTACCGTGCTTTGTTCTCCATACTGCCCAGCGCAGTACTGCTGAAACAGCTCCAGCTCATTCTCACTGTAGTCTTCTGAAAGTGTGCCGTCTTGATAGTCTCTGCCTTTAGACATGGAGTACTCCTCATCCTTCACTCGCAACATTTTCTGAAAAATAAAAAAACATAGTGGTTAAAGAAGGGTTGGAAACTGAAAGGTTGTAGGTTCAAGCTCCACAATAAATGATCCTTAAAGTCACCATAAAAATCAAAACTGACAATTCTTGTTTTTTTATGGAATATTGCAGTGTTTATTAGAAAATGATTTATCTTTGCACATCGTTATTATTTTTGTAAAAATTCATGTGCCTTCATTATCTTTAATCAAAATAAGAACCCCTACCTCTTTCAACGACATCATCTTTTCCTCTGATGATGTGTTTACTGGCGTGGCAACCTGTCACTCATATGAGATCGACCAATAGCAAATCAAATCCAATCAATTCCCGTTGAACAAAACTGAGTCCCGCCCTACATTTTTTTGTGTTCGAGAAGCTGTTTCACTTGTATATACGTAACAAAAGGAAAGAAAAGATTATCGCAAATTCCGTTTCATGCCGATTTTTACCTCAAGTTACTCTAGACGAATTTTCTCTGTAATTAGTGTACTGAAATTGCTATGGATAAAAGTTTCTGCTAAATTAAAATTACCAATAACAAAACAATGAAAAAAAGCATTAAAACTTACAGAACCATTTTTTAGAATAATTGCTGAGTGCATCATATTGTACACAGAGGCAACAAACATTATCAGACCTTGAAGTGTATGATAAAAGAAAGATGAAATCACAGTCACTTTTACAAAAGTGAAACTCACCCTAGCGCGCACTTCACATTGCCTCAGTCGGCATTTCTGCCTGATCTTATTCGGGCCACCAAACTTCTTCATGTCTTTACAGAAGTCGCACAGTCCACAGTCCTCTGTGCGCATGCAGGCTTCACATTCTCCACACATGCGAGCGGAGCGCTTAATCTAAGGACAAATCCCAAATACTCCCCATAGTCAGTCCAAAGGTTAATAAACAACACACTTTTTAGTCACCCTCTTCACAAAGGTCATTTTAAAGGGTTAATTCACCCAAAAATGAAAATTACCCCATGATTTACTCACCCTCTAGCCATCCTAGTTGTATATGACTATCTTTTTTCATACGAACACAGTCGGAGTTATATTAAATAATGTCCTGGCTCTTCCAAGCTTTATAATATCAGTGAATAAAGGATGAGACTTTGAAGCCCAAAAACGTGCATTCATCCATCATAAAAGATGTCAACACGGCTCCAGGGGGTTAATAAAGGCCTTCTGAATTGAAGTAATGCGTTTTTGTAAGAAAAATATCCATATTTTAAACTTTAAAAACTAAAATAATCTATTTGAGCCCTATTTGATTGAACAGCGAGAGGGGTCTAAGCTTACGCTACTCCTATGGTGCGTCAGGGGTTACTCTTGTGGCGTAAGTCGACATGCATACTGCCGTCCGCTGGAAGCCAGTTATTTAATTTTTTTAAGTTTTAAATATGGATATTTTTCTTACACAAATGCATCGCTTCACTTCAGAAGGCCTTTATTAAAGGAATAGTTCACTTCTGAATGAAAATTTTCCTGATAATGTACTCACCCCCATGTCATCCAAGATGTTCATGTCTTTCTTTCTTTAGTCAAAAAGAAATAAAGGTTTTTGGTGAAAACATTCCAGGATTATTCTCCTTATAGTGGACTTCAGTGGCCTCCAAACGGTCGAAGGTCAAAATTAGTTTCACTCCAGCTTCAAAGGGCTTTAAACGATACCAGACGAGGAATAAGGGTCTTAAAAGGAGAATAATCCAGGAAAGTTTTCATCAAAAACCTTCATTTATTTTCAACTGAAGAAAGAAAGACATGAACATCTTGGATGACATGTGGGTGAGTAAATTATCAGGAAAATTTTATTTGAAAGTGGACTAATCTTTTAACGCCCTGGAGCCGTGTGGATATCTTTTATGATGGATGGTTGCACTTTTTTGGGCTTCAAAATCTCATCCTCTATTCACTGCCATTATAAAGCTTGGAAGAGCCAACATATTTTTTAATATAACTCTAATTGTATTTGTCTGAAAGAAGATAGTCATATACACCTAGGATGGCTTGAGGGTGAGTAAATCATGGGGTAACTTTCACTTTTGGGGTGAACTATCCCTTTAAGACAGCAGTTTTTATGAATCAGAATTTCTTACCCGTGACCCTCGCCGCCCATCCGATTTGAAATCCGGTGTGTCGGGCTGGTTATCAGTCCCGTCTGTCTCTCCTTCTTTCTCCCGGCTTTTCTTGGGACGGTATTTGATCTCTAAGGTATCATCTTTACCTAGACCACAGGATGCACATAATCAGGGTTGTTTATGACACTATAATGTCAAATACTAATAAAAAAGAATAACAGTTTTAAAATTTTATATTTATTTTATATGTTCTAAAATAAAACAAATAATTCAAATAAAATTTCCTTACCTCGACACTTTTCACAGTACCACACGCGGATGGTTTTAGCCACCTTCTCAGATATATTAATGCAGTCTCCATGAAACCACTCACTGCAGTTGTCACAACCACTGTGTACATGACAATTATTTAAAACATCCAATTAAAAAGATTTTATTTACAAAAAAGCCTTTTCAAAAATGGCATTCAAACATTTAAAGAGAAACACATCTTACATCATAAAGCAGTTAATGTCTGGTTTGCGACAGACACAATAAACAGGTGCATTGCTCCGGTTCAGACTCGTCTCGGGTCCGGGAGGCTGTTCGAAGTCTGACACTTCGCTGTCCTGTAACATGAGAGAAGAAACAGAATTTGTATCTAATTTTGCATTTTCTGTATGTTACTACTACTGTAACCCTGCCTGCTGAGACTAATACTGTATTCTTCTGTGCTGCTCACATTTTTTTAAATGTCACTACATACTGTATATGCACATTTTATTTACTGCATACTATCCTCTGATACCTTGTGATGCCAAACCTTCATTTGAACTATATTCTGAGCTGTCATGGCCATTTAGATTATATACTATCACTATACCAGCTTAATATGCTTTTTTCATAATCTTAACAAAAAAGTAGCATGTTTTGGAGATGGTATTTGAATTTTTCATTCAATACTATGGTATATCTCAAAGTACCACAACCTGTACCATGGTACCGCCCAGTTCTGTTTATAAGGGCAAAACAATCAGGAGTGCGTTTCCCAAAAGCATTGTTAGTCAACTATGGTCGTAAGTCCCATTGAACTCTATTGGAAACGATGGAACTTGCGACCATAGTTCGCTTTGAGAAACACACCCCAGAATGGCAAAACAAATGTTTCACTTACCATGACAGATGTGTCCGGTTAATGTCCGAAAGGAAGTAATGTCACCACAGTCATTCAGAACATCTGAAACACAAAAACTAATTAGCTGTCATAACCATCGTGAACTAAACGTGTGAAGTAGTGAAATAATTTAATTTAACTCTTTTGTTTACACAGCGGAACACTCCACAACACAACATTTACTTCCGCTTCCACCGCTATGATTCTTCTTCTACGGTTTAGAAATCAATTGATCTACTGCCACCTATTGGACGTGTGTGCAAGTGACGCGCACCGACAGACAGGTGACAAAATTAAAACCATAAAAATATTTTTTTGTTAAAATAAAATAAAATATAAAAAGCCAAGGCAACATTTCTCATTTTCATTTAGTTTAACTTGATGTTCTAAAATAACTAAAACTAAAAATGAAATAATAAATAATAAAAAACCTATATAGACATATTTAAAAAACAAACAAATAAAAATGACAATCACACAAGAAACTAAAGAAACTATAAATATAACTAAAATTAAAATGAAAACGGAACATATAAAAATAAAAACATTCAAAATATTAATAAAACTATAATAGTGTGAGACTAAAATAGCACTGGAGAAAAATAAAACTTTGGTAGATGCAAAAGTAATATTTATAACATCAAAATAAATTCTTTTTTTTTATAATAATAACAAACATCACAAGGCACAATACAAGCATTAAAATATTACAGAATTAAAGGTGCAATATGTAAGATTTTTGCAGTAAAATATTCAAAAACCACTAGGCCAGTGTTATATATTTTGTTCACTTGAGTACTTACAATATCCCAAATGTTTGCAACTATTTGTAAATCGTGACAAAATTGTAATTTTAACCAAGGCTCCTGGACGTGTGAGGAGTCGCCTGTCAGTTGAGTCATACCCGCGTTACCCTCGGTTTCCGGTTTTATTTTGTAGAAACCATGGAAACACCAAAGAGGCTTTAATATTTACGTTTTAATAGACAAGGGAACAACTGTTTGGTTACGTTTATAGACAGAAAACTAGTTGTTGTTATATAGCTCGACACGTTTAGTCTTATTGTTTAAATATAAATTTCTTGATTTTTTGCGAGTAACATTACCGCGCCTCAGAGAAAAACACTAGCAACATCAAGCGGACAGAAAATCCTACATATTGCACCTTTAAGCAAGTGAGAGAAAAAAACAAACAGAAAATGAATAAGCAAAATAATACATATAAACATATAATCACAATATAATACACGCATGTACACTTATAAACATCTAAATAAATAAAGAAGGGGGCAAAATAAATAAATAAGTTTTAGCCAGAGCTTGTCTCCTTAAAATAATCAAAGAATGGCTCCAAGATTTTTTGAAAAGATCGATCAAAAGGAAATTCTTGACATACTTTGTCTTTAACACTTATAAAATGCCTGTGTTTTTTTTGCATTTTAAATGTATTTTGTACTGATTTAATATTTTGATAATGCTGATCATATGAGAGGTAACCAGAAAGAAATGTGGGTCAAAATAATCAGAAATATAAACAAATATTTACTGAATTTTAATTCGTCAATTTCCCAGTGGCATGAATGTATGTTGGATAAAACGTGGCTTCATGCAGCAAATAAACCAGAATTTTAATGAGGTAATTTTTATATGATTTTTTTTTTTGGTACCAGTACTGCAGGTTAACCATATGATAAATCACCAGAAATAAATTAAACAGTTCCCTGCTGTGCAGGAAGGATGTCGTGCACGCGCACAAGCTCGAGAGATCACAACACGCGCTGGTCAGAGCAGATGCCGCTCGCGCTCACAGGCATTCATTCTGAATTAAAGTGAATTAAAACGTCCTCGGTACAAGACTGGAGTTATTCGAGATAAGGTAAGAAATACTTCAATTGAACTTTGTGTCTTCACTCTGGTCATTTCGCTTCATTCTGGGTCATCAGAAACAGAGTCACGTCATCGAAAGTTTACTTCTGTTTACCTCCTTCAAGTGCAAATGTAGTGCAACAATATAATTATTAAAATAACGCGTGGTTAATTTGGACAAACAATATTATGCGTAATTAAATTCGAACTAATAATAATCCTTTTAAATTTCTACAAAACTGGAAATGGTCCAAGAAATATTTTATTTTGACATATACGACAGTTTGTTGTGCTTGGCTGCTAAACGTCTAAAATATACATTAATCATGATAAAATAATGATAATTAATAATAAAAAAAAAAACATTAATCATCATAAATAGGTTCACAGGCATAGACAAATAGGCATAGACATTAATCATGATAAAATAATGATAATTAATAAAACAAAAACATTAATCATCATAAATAGGTTCACAGGCATAGACAAATAATACATTAGGCCTACGTTTAGACATTAATCATGTATATGTTGTGCATTCTATGTTTGTTAATGTTATTATAAAGGTTAAAACTAACCTTGAAAAATGAATAAGAGCAATTGTCAAGGTTTTAAAGTAATGTGTGGGACAGCAGATATATGTACATATACAATAGATCTCATCAGCTTCAGATAGGCCTTACTTACTTAATTTCTTACATAGATACTATAAAATATGAAAAAACATTAAAGATGTTACAGTAGATGAGTGAGGGTAAAGTGGGAACATAGAATCAGGCTCAGACAGGGACGAGCATTGAACTAGAGATTCTCTACAATGAATGCTCTGTAGATAAAAAGTAAAACCAGCAAAAATGTTTATTATGACTCCTGCATTTAAGCTCAGGGCTTTGATGATATTGTCAGTTCTGTCTGACTCAGCAGGATGTTCAGATTAGTCACCTTCCCAAATCACTTCAGGTCAGTTTGGAGCAGCAGCACAGGCAAATGTCTGTTGAATGCACTTTAAAGTCGGCATGAAACGGAAGCTGCGATAGTTTTTTCTTCCCTATTGTGAGTGAAACTGCTTCTCGAACAAGAAAAAATGTAGGTTGGGACTTGATTTTGTCCATTGGGAATAGATTGGTTTGCTATTGGTCGATCTCATGTGAGTGACAGGTTGTCCCGCCTTCGCTCCGGTAAAGAAGAGTCGTCGCTGCGAGAGAGAGGGGAAGTTATTTTGTATAATAAACACTGCAATATTTCATAAAAAAAATAAGGATTGCCAATTTTGATTTCATGGTCACATTTTTTGAAGGATGTTTTGGGGGATAAAAGCCATCATGTTAGAGGTTTTCGTTTCGACCTCTACTCCACAAACACCCAGACTGATTTCAGTCCACCCATGTTAAAATACTTCTCTTTCTGGATGTCGTCTCAGAGTTAGAATCAGGCGTCTCAAATGGAGACAGAAGCCATGGATGTCCAACAGCAGGACGGAGGGCAGGACAGGATCGTGACCCAGGAGAATCCCGTCCACACAACACAACCACAGGCCACCAGAAGACCTGAAGTCACAGGTGAGAGGGAAGATTATGAAGCAAATCTGTTTGAGAATTTCAGCATGTTTAGCTTTTTATGCTTAATTTACATTGGAGAAATAGTAATTGTCATGACATTCTGAAAGCATAATGACCTTTAAACAGATTTAAAGGATTAGTTCACTTCAGAATTAAAATTTCCTGATAATTTACTCACCCCCATGTCATCCAAGATGTTTATTGTCTTTCTTTCTTCAGTCGAAAAGAAATTAAGGTTTTTGAGGAAAACATTCCAGGATTTTTCTCCATATAGTGGACTTCAACAGTTACCAACAGGTTGAAGGTCCAAATTGCAGTTTCAGTGCAGCTTCAAAGAGCTCGACACGATCCCAGACGAGGAATAAGGGTCTTATCTAGCAAAACAATCTATTTTCTTTTTTTAACCACAAATGCTCGTCTTGCACTGCTCTGTGATGCGATCATCACGTTGGAAAGGTCACATGTGACGTAGAAGTACCGAGCAAGTGTTTACAAACTGAACGTGCAAAGACACGCCCTTTACAAAAAAAAGGTAAAACAACGGTGTCGGACAATTTTGAAGTTGGAGGAGAAAATGACCTTTCCAACATGATTACGTAATGCGTGGCGCACCGCAGAGCAGTGCAAGATGAGCATTTGTGAGTAAAAAGTATATACATTTTTATTTTATTTTTAGAAAATGACTGATTGTTTCACTAGATAACACCCTTATTCCTCGTCTGGGATCGTGTAGAGCCCTTTGAAGCTGCACTGAAACTGACATTTGGACCTTCAACCTGTTGGTAACTGTTGAAGTCCACTATATTGAGAAAAATCCTGGTATGTTTTCCTCAAAAAAAATTCTTTTCGACTGAAAAAAGAAAGATATGAACATCTTGGATGGCATGGGGGTGAGTAAATGATCAGGAAATTTTAATTCTGAAGTGAACTAATCCTTTAAATAATTATTTGTGACTGACAGGTCCTGTCTCAGCTGAGACTGTTCACAACGGAAGCAACGAGTCCCTGACAGACGGTGGCATAACCAGTGATGATGCTTTACTGCTTCCAGACCATGTACCTACAATTTCACGCAAAATAGACAAAGTCAACGGTATTTACATTTTTATGCATCAGAAGGCAATTGATTATTTATAATTAATTCACTCAAAAATGTGTCCTAACCACTTAATATTTTTCTGCGAAATGCCAGAGGAGACACCAAACTCCGCTGGTTTTTATGTGTCTGTTATGACACTTTTGTGGTGTTTTTTGTCTTTTTTGGAACAAAAATTACACTCTTCATTTTTAAAGATGTAGCAAGTCATTTGGAAGAGCAAATGTTTACAGTATTTTGGAAATACTTGTCACTTAATCTACTGTTCAAGTGTTTGGTTATGTTTTAAGGTTTTTGAAAGGAGTCACCAAGGCTGCATTTATTTGATCAAAAATACAGTAAAAACTGTGATATTACAGTGAAATATTATTACAATTTAAAATAACTGTTTTCTATTTAATATATATTATAAAATGTAATTTATTCCTGTGATCAAAGCTGAATTTTCAGCATCATTACTCCAGTCTTCAGTGTCACATGATCCTTCAGAAATCATTCTAATATGCTGATTTGCTGCACATTAAACATTTCTGATTATTATCAATGTTAAAAACAGTTGTGCTGCTTCATATTTTTGTGGAAACTGCTTTTCAGGATTCTTTGATGAATAAAAAATTCAAAAGAACAGCATTTATTTGAAAAATAAATCTTTTGTAACATTATAATTGTCTTTACTGCCACTTTTGATCAATTTAATGCATCATAATACAGAAGAAATAATAAGAAAGAAATTATACGGGTCTGGAATGACATGAGAGAAATTATTTTTGAGTGAACTATTTTTTAGCACAAGTCATAAATGCAGACATAGTAATAAAATTGACACAGAAATAGATTAATTGCTAATAGACTAAATATTGGTGTGGCCCTAGAGTAGAGTTGTCAAAAGAACCGACCACGATACCAAGTCGATACTGAAATTTTAAAAATATGACACTTTGAACGCTGTTGAGCGGATACATAAACACCTCTGATTGGCCTGTATGTTCACGTGCTCATCAGATATGTCTGTGATTGGCTACAATGATTAACGCACAGGAGCATTTGAAAGCACAAGAAAGTGTCTGAATTTGAAACCGTTGAAAGCGTTGATCATTGAAAGCACAAACTCTCCCACTTTCAAAACTTTCAAACACTTCCTTGTGTGTATCTGTGCAAGCGCTCCGTGAAGAGCGCCATTGATGCCTATTTACAATGTGTTTTTGAAGCGTTGAAAATTGTAGCCAATCGCAGACATATTTGATGAGCACGTGAACACAGTGGCCAATCAGAGGTGTTTATGAATCACATTACCGCTCAACACCAGCGCTCAAAGCGTAATTTTTTAACATTTCAGTACTGACAAATTGTAATGTATTAAAATGTATTATTGTCTGAATTTTAATATATTCAAATGTGAATTTAACACATTTCAGCGAAGCCCAGTCTTCCCAATGGCTCCTCTCCTACAGTCATCAACGGGTCTACCATCATCCGCACACCGCCTGCTTCTTCATCAGGAGGATCGACACCTCGCGCTGCAGCACAACAGAAATGCAACCGACATGCAAAGAGCAATGGACACAAACACCCTCACAGAAAACACACGCCCTCCACTTCCACGAGTCAACAGAGCTTTAAAGGCGACGCCTCGCAGATACAGAGAGTAGCTGGAGACGGTAAAGCATTTGCCCTGTTTGATCATAAACATATCTATTGGTTCAGTCCTTGCTCAAATTTTTGTGTCAATATTTTTATGTATTTTTAGAGCACGTTGGGGCATATCTGAAAAGAGGCCTCCGCCCACAGGGCTGTTCGTAAATATAGGGCCTGCTCTTATCTTTCAGCGACACTAGGACGGCCAGCTGGATTTATCTTCATGTGTTTAATGGTCCCTTCACGTCAGCGTTTGATAATTCTTTCCGTTAGGTCACACATCTCTGTTTGATGACTAACTCACACTGGCTGATACAAAATCTAATCTAGTGAATTTAAATACTGAGAGGGTTTGATGTTTTGACAATATCATGAGTTTGTGACATTTTTTGATTGCTGTGAAGGAATTCTCAAGATTTAAACAGATAAACAAGTAAATTGTGGTGGTGTCTCTCAGTTTCGGTGTGCTTGAAATACAAATGACTAACAAAAATGAACATATTAACCACATTATTCATAGTCAATATTTTTGCAGTGTCTTTTTTACACTTGTTACATGTACTTATTATAGTAATAAAATTGAATTATGCATAATTACATGCAAGTAACTCTAAACCCAACCTTATTCCTTAACCTAACCCTATAATAAGTACATGTTGTTAATTAATATTACTCAGTACTTAATTGTATAATTATACAATAACAAGGACACATTAAAATAAAGTGTAACCAAAACAAAGATTGCTAGGGGGTAATATAAGTGTAAACATAATTAAATGCTGATAAAGGCCATTAGAAAAGCGCAAGTTTGAAAAATGTGGTCAAAAATTATGTCACTCCCTTATAATAATGTCAGAAAGGACGCATTAAATTGATCAAAAAGTGACAGTAAAGACATTTATAATGTTACAGAAGATTTCTATTTTTATTATTCTATTTTATTATTATTCTATTTTTTCTATTTTTGAACATTCTATTAATCAAAGAATCCTGAAAAAAAATATTCATCACGGTTTCCACAAAAATATTAAGCAACTACGGTTGTACCGGTACTTTGGTACCAAGTCATTACTTAAAAATGTGACCATACCAGCATTTCCCCCCAGCATTTTGAGTGCTTTTGAGCAGATTCTTGCTAACTTAAACACCTGTGATTGGCCATTGTGTTCACACGTTCAACATATAGGCCTATGTCTGTGATTGGCTATAATGACCAACGCTTCAAAAACATGTTGCAAATAGACATCTTTGACGCTCTTCACTGAGCACATATGCAGATACACACGGGAGCGTTTGAAAGCAAACCTTATAAGCAACACAACTGTTTTCTACGGAAGAGGATTAGGGCCAAGCAATAATAAAAAAATAAAACCATCTCGAGATTAAAGTTGTTAAATTTAGAGAAAAAACTCATTAAATTTCGAGAAAAAAGTCGAAATAAAATGTTGAGAATAAAGTCATAAAATTACGAGAAAAAACTCGTTAAATTTCGAGAAAAAAGTTGAGATAAAATGTTGAGAATAAAGTCATTAAATTACGAGAAAAAAACTAGTTAAATTTCGAGAAAAAAACTAGTTAAATTTCGAGAAAAAATTCGAGATAAAATGTTGAGAATAAAGTCATTAAATTACGAGAAAAAAACTAGTTAAATTTCGAGAAAAAATTCTAGATAAAATGTTGAGAATAAACTCATTAAATTATGAGAAAAAAGTCGTTAAATTACGAGAACAAATTCGTTAAATTATGAGAAAAATGTCGTTAAATTTCGAGAAAAAAGTCGAGATAAAATGTTGAGAATAAACTCATTAAATTACGAGAAACTCGTTACATTTCGAGAAAAAAGTCGAGATAAAATGTTGAGAATTTGTTCTCATAATTTAACGACTTTTTTCTCGTAATTTAATGAGTTTATTCTCAACATTTTATCTCGAATTTTTTCTCGAAATTTAACGAGTTTTTTCTCGTAATTTAACGAATTTGTTCTCGTAATTTAACGACTTTTTTCTCGTAATTTAATGACTTTATTCTCAACATTTTATCTCGACTTTTTTCTCTAAATTTAACGAGTTTTTTCTCGTAATTTAACGAGTTTATTCTCAACATTTTATCTCGACTTTTTTCTTGAAATTTAACAACTTTAATCTCGAGATAGTTTTATTTTTTTATTATTGCTTGGCCCTAATCCTCTTCCTTAGTTTTCAACATTGATAGTAACAAGAAATATTTCTTGAGCATATTAGATGCATATTAGAATGATTTCTGAAGGATCATGTGACACTGAAGACTGGAGTAATAATGCTGAAAATTCAGCTTTGCTTCATAGGAATAAGTAACATTTTTACAGTTTGCGAATTGTAATAATATTTCACAATATTGTTGTTTTTACAGTAATTTAGTCAAATTAATGCAGCCTTGGTGATCATAAGAGACTTTTGAACAGTAGTGTACAAAATACTATAAACTTTTGCTCTTCCAAATTATTCCAAAAATCTTTTGCTTTACAAGTGACAATGTCCAGTTAATTATATAATTTACAAATCATGAGGGTACAGATGTCACTGTTTCCTGTGAATGACCCTAATACTGGTCAGATACCTCCATAAACACTGTATGTTTCTGGCTGTTTTTCAGACTGCTGTGCGCACTGCATACTAGCCTGTTTGTTCTGCGAGATGCTGTCGTGTTGTTCGGCCGTGGCTCAGTGTTTGGCCTGCGGTCTGGAGTGTGACGCTCTCTGTTGTTGTGGGGAAGCAGCCACCGGAGGTCTGGCATGCTGTGCTGAGGACACCTGCTCTGCCCTGCTGGATTGTGGGATACTGGAGGACTGTTGCCAGTCTTCAGACTGTCTGGAGATCTGTTTGGAATGCTGCTCCATCTGTTTCCCTGCCTAATGGGATTCTCAACAGAATGATATCAAGTGCTCAAAGGACTGTAAGTGTGGAGTATATATACAGTCCTGTGAGAAAGAAAGGACATCGTATTGAATTCTATGGATGTATGTATCAGGACATAATAAAAAATCATCTGGTCATTAGCAGGTCTTAAAATAAGGTAAATACAACCTCAGATGAACAACAACACGTGACATATTACACTGTCATTATTTTTTTTTTTTTAAACTAGGTCAAAATGGTAAAGCCATGGGTGATAAACTAAGTACACCCTTACTGCTCCCATAGGAATTAAGAGGGTAAGTCACAGTCTGGTGCTGCTAATCAAATGCCTTTGATTCATTGATCATCAGCAAGTGTGAAAACCTCTATAAAAGCAGAAGTTTTGATAGTTTTCTGGTCTGGAGCATTCAGGTGTTTGTTAACACAATGACAAGGAGGAAAGACATCAGCAATGATCTTAGAGAAGCAATCAATCTGGGAAGAGTTATACGGCCATTTCCAAACAATCTGAAGTCCATCATTCTACAGTGAGGAAGATTATTCACAAGTGGAAGACATTCAAGACAGTTGCCAATCTTCCCTGGAGTGGACGTCCCAGCAAATTCACCCCAAGGTCAGACTGTCCAATGCTCAGAGAAACTGCAAAAAACCCAAGAACTACATCTCAGACTCTACAGGCCTTAGTTAACATGTTAAAGTTAATGACAGTGCAATTAGAAAAAGACTGAACAAGTATGGCATGTTTGGAATGGTTGCCAAGAGAAAGCTTCTACTCCTCTGTACACCAAAGCTTTCTAGAGTCAAATGTGAGGTGATCTTGTCCAAAAATTGGGTCATGCAACATGTCAATGATCCCAAGCACACCAGCAAATCTACAACAGAATGGCTGAAAAAGAAATAAATGAAGATGTTGCAATGACCCACTCACAGTCCAGACCTAAACCAGATTGAAATGCTGTGGCGGGGCCTTAAGAGAGCTGTGCATTAACAAATGCCCACAAACCTCCAAGAAATGAAGCAACAGAGTGGGCCAAAATTCCTCTATAAAGATGTGAGAGACTGATACTGTCATACAGAAAATGATTTTCAACTTATTGCTGCTAAAAGTGGCTCTACAAGCAACTGAATCATAGGGTGTACTTGGTTTGTCACACATGGCGTTTCCATTTTGGCTTTATTATTGTTAAATAAATAATGATTGTGTAATATGTCACGTGTTGTTTCTCATCTGAGGTTGTTTTACCTAATTTTAAGACCTGCTAAAGACCAGATGATTTTTATTATGTTCTGATACGTAAAACCCAAATTCTAAAGGGTGTCCTTTATTTATCACAAGACTGTATGTTATCGTTATCCCGCATTTTGTATTTATTTAGTATGAAGAATGAATTTATTGAATTGATCAAAGTTGGACTGTTCTGTACGAGCCTATTTTCTGATTCTGACAGGCCTTACATTTTTTTTGTATGTTAAAATACACACAAAATCCATGTTTGAATGTGAAACATTGCTTTGTTCATTGGAGCAACCAGTGGCTTTAGATTGGGAAACCGGTTTAAAAACAATCATTATTGCCATTCTGTTTGGTGCCACTATTGGCACAGATATTACACACTTCAACAGTTTGCTCTTCCAAATGACTTGCTAAAAGTGTGTAGTATTTTGGAAACACTTGTCACTTACACTACCGTTTAAAAAAGTTTGGGGTCGGTTATCTTTTAAATGTCGGTGTAATAAGTCTCTTTTTGCTCACCGAGGTTGCATTTATTTGACCAGGTTAAAAAAGCTGTTTTCTATTTGAATATATTTTCAAATGTAATTTATTCCTGAATTTCCAGCATCATTACTCCAGTCTTCAGTGTCACATGATCCTTCAGAAATCATTCTAATATGCTGATTTGCTGCTCAAAAAAACATTTCTTATTATCAATGGTGCTGATATTTTTTTTTTGTGGAAACTGACACATTTTCTTCAGGATTCTTTGATGAATAGAAAGTTCAAAAGAACAGCATTTTGTTTGAAATAGAAGTCTTTTGTAACATTATAAATGTCTTTACTGTCACTTTGGATCAATTTGATGCATCCTCGCTGAATTAAAGTAATTTCTTCTTTTTTAAAAAAATCTTACTGAGCCCAAACTTTTGAACAGTAGTCTATGTATTTGTTACCTATACAAAGAGGTTTATCCATATAAGGTAAATAGTATTCTCCTGGTCATGTGATCACAACATTGCAGCCACTATGAGAGCAAACCACCTTTATGTAGAAGAATATATTTTGCACTTTTAAGAACTTAAGTTTAAAAGTTTTCCTCCAGTAATCTGTGTCAGACTCTTCTACTTAAGTAAGGTTAGAAATGTGCCTGTGGTAAAAATACTTTTGCCACCCTTGCGAGTGTTTCATAGCACATATGTGACCTGCATTAAGCAAGAACCACCTTACTGCATTAAACATCATCAACTGTGATTTTATACAACATAGAAAATAAGTCTAGATAGTAATTTGCTTTGAAGAAACATTTGTTGTAATAATTAGTTCCTATAACACTCTCTGTTTTGAAGTATAACAGTTTTGATTGACAGCTTGAGGCGTAAGGATCTTTGTTCTCCGTCCGTTCTCAGCACTCTTATCTAAAGTGTGTGCGGCAGGAAGCCTGGGCGATGCAAAAATAACCAGTCAGGATGACTATAAAGCGCTCGCATATTCCTCTGGGCATGTTGAATTTCACAGGCTTTCTCCAGATGACTCTGCCCAGTGTTTAGACAGTGGGCACCGCTCGAGAGAGAGCGCTGATGTTGAATCTGGCAGTGGGACAGAGATCTGTGTGTCCAACAAAAGCCACTGAAGCTCTACTGAGATGACCTCCATCCCTCCCTGCATCCCGCTGTGGGTGAACACATTAAAAACATGAGCTGAAACGCCTTCATATCTGCCCTATATCACTGACTTATTGATTATGAAGTCAGCAAATGTATTATTTGAAAATGTTTTTTTAGAATAAATAAAAATGTTCAACCACAATTTTCCATGTTAATGAAGCATCTATCTATCTGTCTATCTATTATCTATCTTTCGTTCTATCTATATCATTCAATCCATCCATCCATCCATCTATATATATCGTTCTATCTTTCTGTCCATCCATCCATCCATCCATCCATCGTTCAATCTATCTATCTGTCTGTCTATCTATCATTCTATCCATCCATCCATCCATCCATCCATTGTTCAATTGATCATTCAATCTGTCCGTCCGTCTGTCTGTCTGTCTATCTATCCATCCATCCATCCATTCATCGTTCAATTGATCATTCAATCTATCCGTCCGTCTGTCCGTCCATCCCTCTGTCTATCTATCTATCTATCTATCTATCTATTTATCCGTCTGTCCATCCATCTATTGTTCAATCTATCATTCAATCTATCTATCCGTCCATCCGTCCGTCCGTCTGTCTGTCTATCAATATATCTATCTATCTATCTATCTATCTATCTATCTATCTATCTGCTGTTTTTGTAAAAACCTAAATAGAAAAAAATTATGCCATTGCATAAATACTGAAAATGCAAAACATTTATATGTTTATATATGCAAACTATAACTAAAATTAACTATACTATTATATTTCATCATTTATTCATAAACCGGTCAAAAATGACAGTAAAGACATTTAAAATGTTACAAAAGATTTTAATTTCAAATAAATGCTGTTCTTTTGACTTTCTGTTAATCCAATTGTATATCATATGTTAATAGCAAATGTTTCTTGAGCATCATATCATATTAGAATGATTTCTGAAGGATCATGTGACACTGAAGACTGGAGTAATGATGCTGAAAATTCAGCTTTGATCACAGAAATAAATTGCATTTTAAAATATATTCAAATAGAAAACAGTTGTTTTAAATTGTAATTATATTTCACAATATTACTGTTTTTACTGTATTTTTGAGCTTTGGTGAGCATAAGAATCTTCTTTAAAAAAAAAAAAAAAATCTTACCAATCCCAAATTTTTGAATGGTAGTGTAAATATAAAAAGAGTACATAAATAAATATATTTCTGAGTTTTAACAGCGATGAGGTTGGCTGCATATGGAGATGAGTCTTACCTCCTGGACTGCTGGAAGAGGGGCAGGAAGGCTGTGTTTATTGTACAGATGTGCCAAGTGGCGTCAACAGGAAGTGGAGGAAGTGACTGAAATGACAGTGCTGGGGCGACAGGATAGGCCCACGCGGCCCTAATGCAGGTCCGGTTCTGACCCAGCGCTCCTGCCCTCTGTTTCAAAGAGCCGCCGCACACTGTGTCTGCAGGGACAGGAAGCAGCTTTCAGCATCACTGCACTAAAAAAGACAAAACAGCTTCACTACATCAAAGGCCAAATGTCACGCCAGAGCTCATCAAGTCAGTAGAACAGTGGCTCTGCTCTGGTTAGATCATTAGATTTGATTTCTGTGACAGTATACTAAAAGCAGAAATGAAACTAAAGTTCATATTTTGCTTTTATTCATTTACGACCTCATTTCCAGAAAAGTTGGGACACTTTGTAAAACGCAATATGTGATTTGTTAATTCTCAAACCTTTATTTAACTGACACAAAGAAAAAAAAATCTATGTTTCCACTGGCCAAATTAACTGTATTTTGTAAATATAAACCAATGTTGATATTGATGGCTGCAACACACTCCAAAAAAGTTGGGACAGAGGCTAAATAAAAGTGAAAAGATCACAGCAAATCCAAGTTAAACAGTTTTGAAACAGTCCACAATAACCTGGAGAATTGGTAATAGGTGAGGGTATCGTGTTTGGGTATAAAAAGAGCATCCAGCAAAGATTTGGTTTTTGCAAGAAAACGGGTCACAGCTCACCACTTTGTGCCAAATTTCACGAGAGTATTGCCAAACAATTCAAAAATCGAGATTGCAAAGTATTTAGGTCTATAATATTGTGAAAAGATTCAGGGAATCCAGAGGAATCTCAGTCTATGTAGGGAAAGGCAGGAAACCTCTGTTGAATGTGTGTGACCTTCGAGCCCTCAGATGTCACTGCATTAGAAACCGTCATGCTACTGTGTTAAATATTACCACATGTGCTCAGGAGTACTTTGGAAAAACAATGTCAAGAAATGCAACTTGAATCTCTGTTACGCAAGGAGAAAGCTGCCGAGTTCCCTGGTCCCGAGCTCATCTCAGATGATCCAAAAGACAGTGGAAACGCGTGCTGTGCTCAGATGAGTCCATGTTTCAACTTGTTTTTGGGAAAAATGGACAAAGAGTCCCAATGCTGGGGTAATGCATTACAAGTAACTTGAGTTACGTAATCCGATTACTTTTTCAAGAAACTAGTAAAATAACGCATTATTTAAAATAACGCAAATTTTTCACATTTATTGACTGACAGCTCTCCGGTCCCCATGTTGAGATAAATAAAGTGCAGAGGTGTTGTGTGTGCTGTGTGAACATGATGGTTATTGTAGTTCTAGACTAAATGTGAACATGCATTTACTCATCTCACTTGAACAAAAACATTCAGTATTCCTCAAAATGAATAAAAACAGTGAAATGCAATGTCAGAATTTTACGCAAACCTGTAATAATAAACTATATTAAATTACTCAAATATACTTTATGGATTTAATCTCACTTTATTAACCATTGTCTTTTCTGCTGACCTTTAATGATATAATTCAATCCTACTAATAAGCAAAAATTACTTTAGATTTAGAAATAAGAGTGTTGAACTTCCTTCTTCTGTATTCTATTCTTCTTTAATCCAGAATGGCAGCACAGCTGAAATGTTTGTTTGAGCTGCGCCCTCTACTGTACAGGTGTAAATATGCATTTCCTTCAGCCTGAGGCTTATTCATTTCACTTTTGTGTGAAAGAGCCTCAGCATTTGCCAAAAGGGCCTATTATTTGCCAAAAATAGAATTTTTTTTTTGGTTGTTTTTAAATAACAAACAAGCAAGCCCAGCCCAGGAGAGAAAATAATGCAAAAGTAATGTATCGCATTACTTTTCATAAAAAGTAACTAACACAATTAGTTACTTTTTTAGGGAGTAACACAATATTGTAATGCATTACTTTTAAAAGTAACTTTTCCAAACACTGTAGCGTTCTCAGTCCCAAAGACGAAAATGACCATCCAGAATTTCATCAGCGACAGGTGCAAAAGCAAACATCTGTCATGGTATGAGGGTGCATCAGTGCAATGGGTGACTTGCGTTTGCGTGAAGAAATCATTGACATGAAGACGTATACTGGGATTGTACAGAGACATATACTGCCATCAAGTTGACATCTTTCCTGGGAAGCAAGACAATGCCAGGCCTCATTCTGTACGTGCTAAAACACAGTGGTTACTAGACACTCTACACCACAGAGTGGATGTGCTTGAATAGCTGCCTGCTGTCCAGATCTGACTCTTATTGAAAATGTTTGGCCCATCGTGAAAAGAAGAATCAGACAGTGACGACCACGGTCTGTTGAGCATTCCCAAATGATTAAAGTGTAATTAAAAGGAAAGGTAATGTGACACAGTGGTAAACATGCCTCTGTTCCAACGTTTTTGGAGTGTGTTGCAGCCATCGAAATCAAAAAAAAGTTAATCAGTGAGAACATTGGAAATTTTTAAGGGAATCAACAAATCACAGATTCTTGATTTTATTGCATTTTACAAAATGTCCCAACTTTTCTGTAAATGGAGTTGTAGCAGACGCTGTTATTTTAGTGACTTACAAATGAAACGTTGCATCCTGGTGAATCTGGCAAATCTATCGAGTCTCCTGTAGTCTGTGACGTCTTTCCCTCAGGGGCCAGCATGATGGCTTTGCTGGACGACTGACCACAATCCTCCTTTTGTTCATTCAAGGTTTTGGAGAAGAAAGAGTGCTGACGTCGTGAAGACTCTCACCCATGAAGAACAACAAACTCTGCAGATTCTTCATGGCTGAGGAGCACCGCAACATTCAAACGGGTGAAGAAATAATCAGAACTTCCTTTGTTTGGCCCTTCATGGTTAAAAACCACACCTAACACAAGTTTAATACTTCTGTCCTTTATGCTAATAGTGTTTCTCTTCTTTGAACATCGCTAGATAATACAAATAAGGAACAACATTGCATTAAAAGATAAACTACATAAATAAAATACATTTAAATTGTGTGTATATATATATATATATATATAT
>RJVU01030786.1:1275139-1311968 GCA_003731715.1 Anabarilius grahami
GTTGTTCATGAGTCTCTTGTTTGTTCTGAGCAGTTAAACTGAACTCTGTTCTTCAGAAAAATCCTCCAGGTCCTGCAGATTCTTCAGTTTTCAAGCATTTTTTGCATATTTGAACCCTTTCCAGCAGTGACTGAATAATTTTCAGATCCATTTTATCACACTGAGGAACTCAAACACAACTATTAAAAAAAGGTTCAAACATTCACTGATGCTCCAGAAGGAAACACGATGCATTAAGAGCCGAGGGGTGAAAACTTTTGAATTTGAATATCAAGGTAAATTGTACTTATTTTTTCTTCCGTGAAACATGCAAGTATCTTCTGTTGCTTCCGAAGGGAAGTACTAAATGAAAAACAATGATATTTCAATAAAATAAGAAAAATTTGGACATCTTCATCCTGTTCAAAAGTTTTCACCCCCCGACTCTTAATGCATCGTGTTTCCTTCTGGAGCATCAGTGAATGTTTGAACCTTTTTAATAGTTGTGTTTGAGTCCCTCAGTCGTCCTCAGTGTGATAAAATGGATATGAAAATCATACAGTCACTGCTGGAAAGGGTTCAAATATGCAAAAAATGCTGGAAAACTGAAGAATCTGCAGGACCTGGAGGATTTTTCTGAAGAACAGAGCTCAGTTTAACTGCTCAGGACATGAGCAGTTAATTTTATATATATATATATACACAAGTATATGAAATTAAAATGATTAATCTACTTTTCTTTTCTTTTACAATTTTAATGCATAATATTGAAGTTAATTATTAATTTAACAAAATAATTATGGCCACCTGTGCAAACAAAATAATTTGCTAATGCAACTTGGCCTCTATTTTATTACAGACATTTTCTTTATGATTTACGTTTCAGTTACTCTGAGATCCTGATTATTTTCACACTCGGGAAATAATTTTGGCCAGCCACAAGTGCTAATAAAAACAGCCCTGTTGGCATCTCATCTCAGGACAAAGAGGACACTTCCCGTCCGGGTGCTTTATATCCTATCTGTGATAAAATGACACTCCCTCCCTCTCCCTGATGAAGGATCAAGTGAACTATTAAAACACACAATCCAGACGATCTACCCAGAATGCACTGCAGGTCTGAGTTACACTAACACTCGTGTGCGGGTGGGCTCGAGGTTTCATCCAAAACTAACACAGTTAATATGAGGAAGTGAGATTTCAGAAGAAACAGAAACACATTTTATAGCAGGGAGGTGGAGAGCTGGAATAACAATAATATGGTGTTATACTGTGGTCGGGCTAAAGCAACACATATTCAAACAACGAAACACACACAGAACAGACACATCAGAAAGGTGCAGTGACAACCTGACAGAATTTTACTAAGAGTTTTACTAATAAATCCAAACTGATGAATGAAGTTGTTTCGTTTATGAAGACACAAGTTATTCAATTGATTTTGTTGTGGAACTAAAGCCCGAATGCTAGTGTACGCGCACAGTCGCGCATGCGCAGCTTTGAGCAATCTCTCGCCACGAGTTACAACCCATGTAAATATATTTGTATTCTTTCATGCTTTTCATACTCATACAAACGAGGGCACTTTCTAACCTCTTCGCACAATCTCTCGTCTATACACTACCATTCAAAAGTTTGGAAACATTACTATTTTTAATGTTTTCAAAAGAAGTCTCTTCTGCTCATCAAGCTTTCATTTATTTGATCAAAAATACATAAAAAACTGTAATATTGTAAAATATTATTACAATTTAAAATAATGGTTTTCTATTATAATATACTTTAAAATATAATTTATTCCTGTGATCAAAGCTGAATTTTCAGCATCATTAAATCCAGTCTTCAGTGTCACATGATCCTTCAGAAATCATTCTAATATGCTGATTTATTACAAATGTTGTGCTGCTTAATATTTTTTTTATAACGTGATACTTTTTTTCAGGATTCTTTCATGAATAAAAAGTTAAAAAGGAGCAAATTAAATCTTAAATTAAATCTTTTGTAACAATATACACTACTGTTCAAAAGTTTGGGGTCAGTATTTATTTATTGTTTTGGAAGAAATTAATTTTTTTTTTCAGCAAGGATGTGTTAAATTGATAAAAAGTGATAGTAAAGATTTATATTGTTAGAAAATATTTCTATTTTGAATAAATGCTGTTCTTTTTGACTATTTATACATCAATGAATCCTAAAAAAGGATCACAGTTTCCAAAAAATATTAAGCAACACAACTGTTTCCGACTTTGATAATAACTGAGTATCAAATCATCATATTAGAATGATTTCTGAAGGATTATTTGACACAAAAGACTGGAGTAACGATGCAGAAAATTCAGCTTTGACATCACAGACATAAATTATATTTTAAAGTATATTAAAATAGAAAACCTTTATTTTAAATTGTAATAATATTTCACAATATTACATTTTTTTCTGTATTTTTGATCAAATAAATGCAGCCTTAGTGAGCATAAGAGAATAGTAATGTTTCCAAACCTTTGAATGGTAGTGTATAGGCCTCCATTGTCGCTGTAGCTTGCATGCGTTCCAGTCTGTTCTGTTTATGCAGATTTTCTTCAACTACCTTGTAAATCGACGGCACCAGGGCACGGTTGCCACCTTGTGGATAAAGTAATTACGGCAAAAAAAATTGAAAACATGCGTGACCTGCGCATACAAAGTTCGCATGGTTACAAAAATCATCCGGTGCGCATACAGTACAGGCATACTCTGAAGTATACTTTTTTGAAGTATACTTTGGGCTTAACGGTTAGAGAGTTGGACTTGTAACCTGAAGGTCACGGGTTCGAGTCTCGGTACCAGTGTGGTGAGAAATCGTGTCCCCTCAGGAATTGGGTCTCCTTTAGGACCTCGAGGGATCCCATTGGTTCAACAGACTTTTAATGGGTAATATTTTAGCGCCTGATTACAATTCCTGCAAAATCACCCAATTCGCGTACTTATACACTATTCTATGACGTTTTTAAGTACAAATAGTGTGAGTAGTGTGTTCACACAGAAAATTCCAAAAAGAGAAAGTGCACTTTAAATACCCGGACGATGCACTAAATTAACGGAAAAAACAAAGTGTGGAATGTTGGACACTTCATGCACTCAACGGTCGCAGCTTTAATTACGTTGCAGGTTATTATAACAAAATAACCTTATAAAATTCACACACTACATGGATGAGTACATAGTGCATAAGTACATAGTGTATAAGTGCATAGCGTATAGTGTGTCATTTGGGACGCAATATGATTTATACAATTTAAAATGCATTATAGTGACCATTAATGTCTTTTAAATTAGATGGTTCATATACTAGTATATAACTGAAGCGGCTCACATAAACAATACCATTTATCTCTGTGCTTTTACAGAGCATTGTATGTCAGCAATCCTTTTCCTTATAAAAATACATCGTTAGGCATGGTTGTTTTCAGTTTGTTTTATTATGCAATACAATTCATTTTGTATTTCAAGCATGTTTGTGCACTTAATGTAATAAACATCATACAATAGTTAAAAAGGTTATAATTAGTCAAGACATCACGAAAACAACTTTTGATCTGGCATTACCACCTGCATCCTAAAGGAGACCTGAAATCGGGGGGGGGGGGGTCGATTTCTCATNCTCATGACACCGGCAGAAAATGTGGGTGGGGGGAGTGAATGAAGAGCGCTCTCTTCCTCTCTCATTACCCACAACTGAGGTTCCCTTGAGCAAGGCACCTAACCCCCAATCACTCCCCAGTTGCAGCAGCAAACAAAACAAATAAAAAATGTGGCTGCCCATTGCTCCAGGTGTGTGTGTGTGTGTGTGCTCTTGGATGGGTGAAATGCAGAGCACAAATTCGGAGTATGGCACACTATACTTGGCTACACATCACGTCACTCTCACTTTCTTTCACTTCTAAAGACATGAGATGTTACTGCCCTCTGCTGGACAAACACTTCTGGCTGTTTTATTCTCAAAAACAGGGCTAAATTAGACAGTGTGTGGATTCTTTTTAGTGCATCTCACAAAATTTGTCAAGAACACATTCTCAGAAAAGTCTGTTAATATGAAGAAATTTTCCTTATTGATTTTTTCAGGAGTTTGCAATGTATTTTGAATTGCATCGTGTTGTGTTTTAGGATTGAAAGAAATGTCAGTAAAAACCTACTATTAATTTATTCTTACAGTGCATGTCTAGGTCATATTTCACCCCGAATCAAAATGTATTTATTATTCTTTTTAATAAAAGCCTTTTTTTGATAGGCCATTTATAAAACTAAATTTTTTTGCATTATGATTTTTTTCACAATTACATTTTTTCCCTAGTTCTCATTAGAAGAAAATCTTGTTTTCATTAGTGCATAAAATTATATGTTTAAATTACAAATTTAAATGAATGAATGTATTTGTTCAATGGTCCCAAATTTATTATATAAATTCAAATTAAAAAAATACTAATTTAATCCTAGCATTACTGTATTGCAATAATGAGAATCTGATGAGAATCATTAATGATATTCACAAAAAAACTAACAAAAAAACCCTGAAAGGTCCTAAAAATAGTATTTATACCATACATTTCTTTAAAAAAAGAAAGAAAACAATAACACTCAAACAAATGCACTGCTGTTTTACAACTTTATTTAAACTTTTTTCCTAAAAAGTAAAAAAAAAAAAATCTATATATTGAAGAGTACAAAAAGAAATCCGCATAACTGCTGCTTGTTTCAATGTTACGAAAATACAGGGAATAAACATCCAGAAATACAGAACAAACGACAAACACATTCCCTTTGCTCAAGTCTGACTGGACAGTGAACATCTACAGGATATTATCAAGAACATACTCATGAGATGAATGTAAACGCTGCCTAATAGTCTTCTGCAGTACAGTTCTGCAGTTTAGAGTGAACTTGAAGGTCTTTTAATGAATTTTTAGACAAAGCTCGACACGGCACCGACCACAGAACTGATGGCAAGATTGAGGAAATTTCCGCTGGCAGAAACTGCACGACAACCTCCAAAACAACAAATCCCATCGCTGGGCATCCAACATGGAGGCTTCAAAGAAATATATACAAAAGTACTTGATAATTCAGCCTAAAAAGAACACGCAATTCCCAGCGGTTTAGGACTGAATGTACGTTTCTTTAGCGGCTGAACGCGACCTGTGGACACTTTAAGACAACAGATGTCTTTACCAGAGACAAAACCACCTTAAAGTCACAGAGCCACTGAATGCAGCGATGCAGGGATCACACTTACACCGCATGCATCCTAACGTTAACTGGGCTGCAATAAGCTTTCATTACATTGATCTGCTTTATGCATTGTATTTTATACACATTGTTTATAAAAGTAAATCTCTTTCCCTCTTTTGCCAGCAAGGTTCTAAAACGATCCATCACTGTGGATATTAAAGGGTTAGTTCACCCCAAAAATTTAAGTTCTCTCATTAATTACTCGCCCTCATGTCGTTCCACACCCGTAAGACATCCGTTCACTTTCAGAACACAAATGAAGATCATTTTGATTAAATTGCCTACGCAAATACCACTTTCAGGCCCCAGAAAGGTAGTAAAGACAAAGTATGTTACTCCGGTGGTTTAACCTCAATTTTATGAAGCGACGCGAGTGCTTTGTTTGTTCAAAAAACATAATTTACCACTTTATTTACAAAATATTAATCTCCAACGCGCATTCACGCAACTCTGCTCTCGCATCAACACAACACGCATGCGCCGTGGTGCTTTTGTGAACGCACGTTGGAGATTAAAATTGTGTTTAAAAAAATTGGTAATGTCAGAATTTTCATTTTTGGGTGAACTAACCCTTCATTGTCTATTTTGTTTTATTTTAAATAGCAGTGAAAATACATTTTATGTCATCTTAAATGTATGATTTATAGCCTATATGTGGTAAAATAAAACTCTTCTGAATATACGTTAGTCATTGTGCTAAATCAGCACATAATATATAGATATTATATAAACTATTCACAAGGATGTTTCAACATATAGATGAGCTGTAATGTTGCATACCTACGTTTTAAACAAGTTGCTATTGCTAACATACATATTCATATCTGTCTATTCACAACAGGGTAAAAAAAAAACAATGCCAAACCTAAAAAAAAACATTTGATCTTTCTAGTGTGGTATAAAACACACAAGTATTGCGCCAAAATCGACTAAATCAAACCTCACTGTACAGATTCATTAAAAAAAAACGTGTTTTCTTCTGATTTCCTTTGCTTTCGGCTCCAAAACTGAGTCTTTAAATTAGGATATGACCATTAATGCCTAAAACACGTTTGAAAACCATCAATAGCAGAACGAGTCTGGGAATAAATAAAAACACAACTTCAGAATGTCATCACATTCCTGATAAGGGATGTAAAGACTGCAGTGATAAATGTCAAAATCGCGATAACGACGGTTTGATGAGTCATTAATGTGATTGGTGGCTCTCTGGCAGAGAACTACAGCAATATTCTGAGCTGAAAGGTCTTTGAATGTCAAAGGAAACACGACGGTCAGCTGCTTACATTAACCTCTGCTACTTCACTATGAAAGTACTTGCATAGACAATCTGACATCAGCACATGACTAGTCTGAGTGGGATCAAATCAAAATCATAGAGGCCGAGACGCAATGGCACAGATACTGTAGATATGACATAAACACCGTGTTCGACTCTATTCAAGTGTTTATGCTTCAGTGAGGTGATCCGTGTAAATCAAACATGGACCTTTCAGACACTCGACATGAAGCTGGTTTGAATTTTTCTCCATAAAAAAAACACCAGTTTCACATAAAAACACAAACCCAGCAGGAAATGAAAGCAGAGCTGAACAGGATGTTCTCTTTTCTCTGTTGTGTTTTCCTGAGGACATTAAAAGCACGTTTAGGAACAGGTTTACTGCCGCCTTTATCAGATGCACAGATGTACAGACTAACATTAAAAAAAGGGAAATAAAACACAACGGTCCCTTTCATATTTGATGAGCTAAACACTAACATACAGTCAGCTCCAAAAGTCTGAGACGTTCATAATTCAATACATTTTTAATTTCAAATTACACTACGGTTCAAAAGTTTTGGGGTCTGCAAACATTATTTTTCATTTATTAAAAATACAGTAAAAACAGTAAAAAACTGCAATATTTTTACAATTTAAAATAAAGAAAAGTTATTTTAAAATGTAATTTATTTCTGTGATGTCAAAGCTGAATTTTCAGCATCATTACTCCTGTCTTCAGTGTCACATGATCCTTCAGAAATCATTCTAATATGCTGATTTACTGCTCAAGAAATATTTCTTATTATTATCAATCATTATTATTATTATGTTGAAAACAGTTTTTGCCACCTAATATTTTTGTGGAATCCATTAAAAGTGACATTTGAAAGAGAAATCTTTTGTAACATTATTAATGAGTTTGCTGGGACTTTTGATCTATTTAAAGATGAAGTAAGCGATTCCAGAGAAACTGTTGAAAGTGGATCGAGCACCAAAACACACTTGTAGCCAATCAGCAGTAGGGGGCGTGTCCACTCATGAGGGGGGAGATGCCTGTGTTGCATGCCCTGCATCCCAATGTGCATACTATCCACCCTAAATAGTATTAAATATAACTAGTGTCACATACTATTTAGGATGGATAGTATGCACATTGAGACACAGGCAGTGTGTTTGTGAATTTGGGGGGCGGGGTTATAAAGAAAGGGGTGTGATCCTTTTGGGTAGGGGCGTGTTTGTTTTTGTGATTTGAAATATCAACAGCATTTCTCAGAAATTGCTTACTGCACCTTTAATGCATCCTTGCTGAATAAAAATATAAATTTATTTAAAAAAAACATACGGACAAACTTTTGAACAGTAGTGTATATTATTAGCATAATAATTTAAGTTAAAAGTTAAACTGATAACATCTTAGTATTTGGTTTGTCTCTTTTCACTTTAATGACAGCAGCTGACAAGAACAAAATCTAAAATATTTTTACTCTATAATTCAAAATCCAGCGTTTTGCATATTTCAAGGATTAAAGTCTCAGACTTTTGGAGCCCACCATTTGAGTGAGGTCTGAACCTAAAAATAATTATATATTTTACTATTCAGGCATGTTTTTCCCCCAACATGTCTAATATATTCATGTGGTTTGACCTTGAGTTAATATTATAGTGCTACTTTTCATATAACTGCATATTAAAAACACAAAATAGATGTTTAGGACTAAATCTACTCTATGTACATATATTCTTCTATATATTCATCAGAGGTCCAGATGATAAATGAGGCTCTAAACATCAGCGTCTGCTCCCAAAGTCTTTCTATACTCTAGAAAAAAGTCTTGAGGATCTCAAACTCTTTTAACGAGACTTCTACAGTACAGCGATTAATAAAGAGCGTGGGATTACACTGCCCTCTACTGGCCGACAATGGAGCGCGCAAGCAGGATTTGCAACTTGGAGCAAAACTATCGTCCCAATTGAAGCCGTCAAAAGTCTTCTTCCATGCTGAAGCTACTTCTACGACTGCTTGTTTTGGACGCTCCCGGGGAGACTGAGGAAAGCAGGGGATCAGCGCCCCCTACAGGTGACAGAGCGCTGCTGTCATCCATTAAAATATCACCTAACCCCATATCCGCCATCAGGGCTGGACTAAACACGGAGGCGGCGGGGTCATCCAACTCGCCGAAGCTGAGTGTCCCGAGGTCCAGAGGACTGGTGACCGCCCCGCCAACTGAGGAGGTAGAAGAAGGCGGAGACAAGAAGGAGGAGGGTGTGGTCTGGTTGAGGGACAGAAGGGTCTTGGAGAGGTCATTGCTGGGGTTGTGATCCAGAGTTAAAGTCTGCGACTGGGTCAGCGTAGAGCCAGAGATCTGAGATGAAGAGATGCCGTGGAGACGAGCTTGCATTTCCAGCTCCTGCCGATCACACAGGCACAACATTTTAAATCACAACTAAAGGAACAATCATTTTAAGATGACAAGGTGGCCTGCAGACATTAGATTTTAATAAGAGTTGTCAATTTTCGGCATTGAAAGTGACAGCAGAGAGTTGAACAAAGGTCAGCTTTATGCAAATGAGCAATGGTGTGATGCGGCAACTGCCAGTGGGATTGCATACAGTTATCTGCTGCCTGATACACAAGGATACAGCAGTTTTACACAAATGGCTACTACTAGAAGCCGACAGAGCAGAGACTCGCTGAGCTCAAGTGATTTAAACCGCTGTCAGTGTCAATTTCTCTCTTTTAAATCCATCTTTCTTTTTTTAGTTTTTTTTTTTGCAATTTTTTTTTTGACAGCAAGAGTAAAGAGATGACATGAAATGATGTGGAGAAGAAAGCGGGTATGGGATCAGGACACATAATTCAAATTGGACTCAAATTATAGTCTACTGCATTAGCATCAGAACTCAATGTGTCCGAAATGTGTGCTTAACCACTAGGCCATTGCTACAATTCATTCCATGAATGAATTCTAAAATAAAATAAAATAAAATAAAGCTAGACCATTGCTACAATTCATTAGATGAATGAATTCCAAAATAAAATAAAATAAAATAAAATAAAATAAAATAAAGCTAAACCATTGCTAAAATTCATTCCATGTTACTATGCCAATTTTAAGAAAGGATGCAAATTTTGGGGTAAATGGTAAAATAAATGAAATAAAATAAAGCTAGACCATTGCTNAGCTAGACCATTGCTACAATTCATTCCATGTTACTATGCCAATTTTAAGAAAGAATGCAAATTTGGGGTAAATAAAATAAAATAAAATAAAATAAAATAAAGCTAGACCATTGCTACAATTCATTCCATGTTACTATGCCAATTTTAAGAAACATGAAATTACTAAAAATAAAAATAAAAGCTAATTCTAAATACTTATAAAATAGTATATAAAATAATTCTGTGAAATGGATTTAAATATGGCAAAAGAGTTTGTGTGTAAATCTATGCTGCAGAATACCTGAATGCGCAGCAGCAGACTGCGGTTGGCGTGTTCAAGTTTCTTCTGTCTCGTCTCCATATCTTTGGCTCTCTGCTGCTCCTTCTGTAGCTTGCGGATGTAGTCGACCGACGCTTTTAGGATGGTGCCCTTGTTCCAGCGCATCTCTCTGTTGAGAAAACACATGCAGATACTCTTACAGACTGAAATCAGTGAAAAAAAATACCCTACATAAGACAAATACAGTAGTGTGAGACCACTGATTTTTTTTAAATCTGAAAATAAAAACTTTACGATTTTACGATTACAAAAAATTCAAATAAAGAATTCCACTTAAATGATCTTTCTAACTGAATTAGAAAAAAAAAAATCACTGTTGAAAACCAGAGAGAAGTGAGAATGAGAGCAGTGGTACTGACGGGTCAGAGGACTTTGGAATGAGAGCTCCGAGTTCCTTAATGCGGTCATTAATGTTGAATCTTCTTCTTCTCTCAACTACAAAACACAAACACAAACACACACACACATACTTTAAATGGATGGGAACAACTAGACAGGCAAGATGTTTCAGATAACTAGAAATGTAATTTACTTCCTTATACTCAACCAATTACGGTTAATCTTCAGGTATTTATGTGCAGATAGTAATGACATATCTTAGAGATGAAAAAGAAACTGCAGGTAAAATCTGCAAGAAATCAAAACTCACTCAGGTTATGGTTGTCTTTTTTCTGTCTCTCCTTCATAATAGCTTTTGCTTCTGTATCTATAAAAAACAAATAACATGACAATTTATATTTCATATTAAAGAGGAAGTGTGCAATTTCTTTGTCACTAGCATCACCAGACAAACTGCCACAAAAATTACCCGTTTTCAAACAGGTATCCTGAACACTCCCTCAGTCTTCCATTGGTCAAACAAACAGAACGCTGTTTGAGTTCAAGTTATGGTTGAGATGTGGGACCTTTTGTGGGAATCAATCAACAAATAACTTACTTACAATGGTTTCTGATAGCAAACTGTGATTTTACTGCACCTTTTAGGTTTTGTTAGATAAACAGGCTACGTTCACTCTGTCAGTTTTGGGGATTGATAACTGCATTTCATTACAGATGTGAGTCTTGAAATGTCCTGTTCACACAGTAACTTACAGTAGCGTCTCGAATACTGTCTGTATGAACGTGCAGTAGGAATCAAGCGACAGTGACCAAAGTAATATCAAAGATGGCGATGTCCATAAATCTGAAAAGTCTTATTTTAGACACGACAAGTGTCCAATCTAGCCGCGATTTCATCCATCAATTAACCGACAGCAGCTTTTATATGTGGGTGGAGAGCAGAGCATTTGAGTTGGTGGAGAACAGTGACCGGATCTAAAAGCTCATATATCAATCGCTGCAAGTTATCGAAACCACACATGAAAAGTTGCAACACACGGTAGACACGTGTTTGTGCAGCACAGAGCGGCTCTCTCGCACTGTATGACCTGACAGACAACTAGCCGTCCAGTCCGGTTCCGTTCAGACTGGAGTCGGTTGTCCAGTCCGTTTTTTCCGAGAATGCAGTTGTGAGTCCCAAAAATGTACGGGTGTGAGTTCGGTTATAGAATGCGATTGTCACTCCTTTGAATATCCGAACTGTGTGTGAATGTAACCATAATAAGGACTCAAATACAGGACTGACAACTGTATTCTGCTGCTGAATGTGGCCTAAGATTCACAAACCATATCTGCCCTCCTATCATTCCAAAAGTCTAATAAAACACTGGTGTTTTAGTAGCAATCGTAATAAATTAGCAGTTTTACTTCTATAATTCTTTACTTTTTATTGCATGCTGGCCAGTGACTGATAAATGATGGGTATTTGCACTAACCACTTAGTCACAAGTTCTGCAAAACCACAAATATCCAATGACACAATAATGAATCATATGCAGCGATGATTGTATTTTAACAGTGTGTGTGCGAGAACAGATCTGGGAACTGCAGTGAAATTGGGAAATGGCAAATGTGGTGTATAACTCTGCTGATACAGTAAGACTGAATCGACTGGCTGGTGAAGGATCGGTGCTAGAGAAATGAGGAAGAAGAAGCAGTGAGATAAAGAAATGGAAGGCCACAGATGAGAGATACAGACCGGTCAACTCTCTCTTGACGTTGTGCAGGTCTGCAGGGCAGGAGTTGCTGACGGTGATGGTGGGCGCCGCCATGCCCTGACTGCTATACACATCCAGGAGATTTCCTGAGACTGGCAGCTGTTGAAAACCAACCACAACCCATTAAATCAGGGCCCCGCCCACTGCATTATCTAGTCAGAGGCCCCTCATCACACATGGTGCACCGTATGGATAACCTTCATTCAGTTCAGATAACCACAAACATGAACCTTCATATCTGAAGGGCAACATCTTTAATAATGGCCAAACGGTTCTTGTGTGCACGTTTATTTGTAAAGTGAAACAAACTAGACTAGGCAAGGACAATTATATGAATAAATCTAAATTATTTTGGAGGTCAAAACATAAAAATTAATAAACCTTCCTCTGTCAGTGCTTACTAAAACTTTTGAGAACATAAAACAGAGCACATCTAACCACAAATTTATGCTTAAAATGCTTCATAAAAACTAGTGCTGCCACTACTAAAAACATGTACATACATTTCCATACTGAATGCGAAAATGTACACAAAAATGGTTTCACAAATGAAGTTTGTTCTGCTAGCATTTAATCAGTGAGGTATTGCATTTCACTGCTTGCATTTCATCAACCCATAGCTGCATTGAGAGTGAAGTCAGAAATTTTTTGAATTACTAAACCAGTTACATAAGATCCATAAACATGTTTGAAGTTTCAAACTCGCAGGTTTACCAGAAAACACATTTCATTCATCTTGACAAACAGCCAGCCTGAAAGGTGACTTTTGATTTGTGAAACCGAGAGGTGACACCTGTGCAAAAATCAATTATGTAAAATCCATCCAAATTTCCTTTGAATCTGCAGTCCTGAGGCATAGATCTTGGCCAACACATGCTCAAATAAACCTATTGGATTGTTCACAACATGCTAAGATTATTTCAACCAACTAAAACACAAACCTACCATCTTTACACCGCATTTACACAGAAAGTGACAAGACAGGCAATGAAGCAGAGAGATAAAATGTGCTAAATTTACCTCAATCTGGCCCTTTTTCTTTTCATTCTCCGGCAGTAAAACCAGAATCCTCATGTTCTTTTACACGCCTGCAAAGTGCTTCCTCTTTCTATGCGTCTCTCCGTAAAAAGGGACGTTTAGAAATGGGGAAATATGTTCTGGAGCTTTAAAACGCCACAGAAATCAGCTCATGCACACACACATTGAATGGCCGGTGTCTCTGCATGTGTGTGCGCGGCAGCTCTCTGTCACTCCTCCGCGGTGTGGTGACCCCACCCATTGTGAGCCATGTGTCAGAAGTTTATATTTGCTTCCAGTGTTTCAAGCCCATATTCAACCCAAACGTCCCAAATGCAAACAATACACTGACAATACTGAAGCCCATGAGCCTATCGTAACTGGTTACACAAGTGCCTCTACCTGAACTCCTCCCACACTCAACTGAAAATTACTGATTTGAAAAACGAAATTGTATTTCCAAAGCAATGGCATGTCAGAGCAGGATTGGCTTGGAGACAAATGTGCTTGCAAAAGACTAAGGCAGAAATGTGGGCATCAATGAATTAACTGGAAACTATGACTAATGGCTGTTTCATCTTCATCAACAGCAAATTATATATAAAAAGTTTTGCATGTAAGATCTTAATCTGTTCTTATGAAATGAATTGCTCAATTGATCCTCAATAGAGTTGAGGATGTTGCTACATACCGTGTTGGGAAGCTGCAAACCCGAGTCGATCAGTGTCATAAATTCATCGTTTAAACTCGATTCCAGGCTGATGATGTCATCGATGACGTCTTCAATCTGTGCATATCAAAAAGAGAGGAAAAAAACTGTTTAGCAGGACTTGTAGATGATCTTTTACATTTCTTCCAGCACAAGAATCTGCTTTAAAGTGCGACTTCCATGTTGAGTCATGAGGCAGAAGGATTTCTAAATAACACACTACACAGCAGTTTCCAGAGTGACACACCGGCCACATGGAGATGAGAAATACAGACATCCGATTCAAAGTCTGATAGAAGTCTCGAACCTTAGCCAGCTTGTATTTCATCGTAGGGTTTTCCAGCCAGTGGTTTTGATTGAGAAGGCTCCTTCAGTACATGAACAGGAGAAATACAAAACTGAAAGGCTTTAATAGCCAAGCCCACACAAAGTGCAAAGTGTGCTAGGGTCATTGAGCCTCGAGTGTGATATTTACCAGCACAATGTGGTACCAAAAGCAAAGTGCCCGAGAGAGTCTGGCCGACTTCACGCAGACCTGACAAAGCACACTATTGTATTTAGTAAACGCAGGGCGAATTCTTCAAAAGAATCTTTCCGAGTCTCAGAGCCAAACACTTAATTAGTTGTCTAGCATACTCTAAACGGCTTAAGACTTGAGATTATTAGGGCAATAATTACTGGTTAGTACAGTTTTGTAAGCATGTGAAATTCACAGACTATGACTAGCAAAGTAAGCGGCCTAACGTACAAGCTGGTTGGAGAATAAAACCTTATCCTGTCAATGCAGCATTGTTTGATAACATAACACTAAACTTTGACTTCTCACACAAGCTATATCATATACAGAATATGAAAGTGAATGGTTAATGTGCTGATATCTTACTGTGACAGATCTGGGTCAGATTTGAGATAATGTATGTAAAATCCTCAAAACTATAGGAATATCTGTATTGTAAGTAGTCAGAGGAATAGTAAAAATTATTGTATAATTTTGCATGTGAAAATAAGCCAGAGCGCATATATATATTTACAGGGCCTAAAACTAACTTTTTGCCACAGCTGCCAATGGCTGATGACTTAAGAAAATGTGACAAAATGAAACCACACAGAACACCCCAAAACAGCCTACAATCATGCCAGGAACAAGTAACACTAAAATCTAGTAACTGAGCAGTGATAGTAGAGGTTATTTTGTAATTGTGCGTGTAAAAGTAGGCCAGAGCAGAGAACATTACGTTATGCTGTAAGTGATTGTGTAAATGGGTCATCTTTTGTCATGGCTTTGGCTCAAGGACTCTTATCTTTACTATTTTTACAATAACTTTTTTGCCATGATGTAGTACTGTTAAACGTACATAATTTAAAGATACACAACCGTTCAAAAGTTTGGGGTCGACAAGTTTTTTGTTTTTTTTACGTTTTTGTGATAAGTCTTGTATGCACACCAAGACTGCATTTATGTGATCAAAAATACAGTAAATTCAGTAATACCGTGAAAAATTATTACAAATTAAAATAACTGTTTTCTATTTGAATACATTTTAAAATGTAATTTATTCTTGTGATTCAAAGCTGAATTTTCAGCATCATTACTCCAGTCTTCAGTGTCACATGATTCTTCAGAAATAATTCTAATATGCAGATTTGATGCTCAAGAAAAATTTGCTAATATTTGAAACAGAAATCTTTTGTAACAATATAAATGTCTTTGTCACTTTTGATCAATTTAATGCATATTTGCTAAATAGGAGTATTAATTTCTTTAAAAAAAAAAAAAAAAAAAAAAANAAACTTTACTAACTCCATCACATTCTTGCCAATATACATTCTATAACAGAGAGATTTGATCTGCGTTCAGTTTGTACCTCTTCTTTGTTCGATCCAAGGCTGAGCACAGCCAGCGGACTGCTGGGAGTGCTACTGGCAGCAGGGGCCAACTCAGGGGCAGAGGCAGGCTGGGGAGAAGGCGATGTTGCCAGCGTCTGATTGGCTATTTTATTGCCAAGAGTGTGAGAGAGGTATTGCTTCACTTGCTGCCTCTGAGCTTGTTGGATGTGGTACTTTGTTGGGTTTTCCAAGTGAGTTTGAACCTAGTATTCAAACACAGAACAACTTTAGTTCCCCCTAAAGTTGTAAACAGATACCAAATCATCATATTTGATGTTGATTTTTACAGATTTCTCATGTGATACCTTCAGCACTTCCACAGGCACCTGGGCCGGGGTGGCAGGCAGGGAAGAGGCGACGGAGATGGCAGGGGTGGCGCCAGTAAGGCGCTGCTGAGCGCTGGAGGCCTGTTTCTGGGCCTCTCGTCTCTCCTGGTCCTGAGCCTGCTGTCGCATCAGCTCCTGCCTCATCAACACACGTGACGTCATCACGGAGCCGGCTGGGGTCACAGGGTCAGCAGAGGTCAGAGAGCCACTATGAGGGCAGACGATGAGAAGGTAAATAAGCTTAGAGTACCACGCTACACTCCCGTGCTGTAATCATATTACTGCATGCTATTTTTGAAACACAGGACTGAGAGTTCACCGCTGAGACAGAGACCGATTTAAGACAGACGGCGTGAGAACTGGTCGGAAATAATTCTCTCTCGTTCATGAGATCATGAAACTTTATTTGTCATATGTCAAAATAATGTTGTCAAAAGTACAGACTACTGAAATTTTTAAAATGTGACGATAACAGCATTTCCCCCTAGCATTTTGAGCGCTGTTGAGAGGGTTCTTAAACACCTCTTGTCCGAATGGCCATTTTGTTCATGTGCTCAACAGATAGGCCTACGCCTGTGATCGGCTACAATGATCAACAATCCCTAATATAGTCCTATCTGCTGATAGACACCTGCTTTCAAACGCTTCTGTGTTTATTTGTGTAAGCAATCGGTGAAGATGCTGGTATCATCACATTTTTTTAATTTCAGTATAGACTTGGAACAGAAGTCGGTACATTTGACAACCCTATGTCAAACTCCTTAATTGCATTCCTCATAAAAACAAAAACTATTGAATAAAAATAGAGTTAATTTCTTATTTAAAAGATCTTATTGTACATGCTACTTGGAAGAAAAATCTCAAAATGTAATGACTTTCTCTGCCTGAGGCACAGCAGGGAGAATATAGAAACCAATAAAATGATTTCCCCTTCCAATTAAATCCTGATGAATATAATCAAATCCTGCTCCACATTATTTCCTGCTGAATATTGTTTCACTCTGAAATAAATCATATTGTGGAAGATAAATTCAGTCGAAATGCTATTTTATGTTGTCAAAAAAGTGACGTATTTACTTTTATCATTGCAGGTTGTTCCAAAGAAAAAAGTTATGTTCTCATAATATTTCATCAAAACAAAATAAAATATCAAATATTAATCAAATACAACATGAAAAAACAGGTTTGTTTTTTTTCAACTCCAATCATGTCAAATAGAGACCAATTCTCACAATCCAGTCAACGGACAGGGAAAATAAAGTCTCATCCTACATATTTTTCACATTGACCATCCTTTCACTTAGTAATATGTCCTATTATGGAATAAAATGGGTCGCAAACCCTTTCATGTTGACTTGAACAACGGAGTTAAATATATATATATATATATATAACCATCTACATATTACATTTATTAGACACTTTTATGCAAAGTAACTTGCAAATGAGAATAATACAAACAAAATACTTCCTTTGTAACTTATCAGCGGTGCTATCAACTACAGAACAAAATCTCTCCATCCAGTCTTGCATTTCCAACGATACAGCCTTCACATTTCTTTCACACGGACTCTTTTTCTGATGAGTCATTGTGGGAAGTCGTAGAGCGAACAGAAAACAAGCAACCAAGACCATGCTGCCTCAAACACATTGTTTGCAACAAGCAAATCCAAAGATTACTATGTCAGGCAGATCACACTGTCAGATAAGACTGTGGGAGACAGCAGCGTGTGAACTTTGACACCGTTGTATAATTGATTTATCTTAAAAAACACTTGGTTATGTAATTCTTTGCAGTAATCAAACCGTCTGACCCACTATCCTTAAACATATTACTCCATAATCAATATGTTTTTTTGTAAGGAGAGCTGAGGAAAGAGGTATTATGATTGATCATGGTGTTTAGATTTGTGCTGAATCACTGGGAAGTCCCTGAAAACAGACACTGGGAAGTTCTGTCAACAGAAACCCAACGCCCCGTCTAAACGCCTTCAGGACAGCATGCACTGACCTGCCTCATCGCAGAAAAAACAAGCAGCGCTCACACAAATGAGCACAAAAACACAACACTGGTGGATAATTTCATACAAAATGAGCGATACGCAACTGAGTGACACAGCAAACCAAGAAGAATGTAGAATATGTCAACAATTCAGAAATACAGTAACTCATTGCCGGTAAAATCCCACGGGGTAAAGCTGATTACAGCGTAAAAAAAACAAACCGTAACAGGTATGTGGCAAAACGTGATAAAGAAAACTTCTAGACATCTAACGCAGTGTATGCAGGAAGTAAATCAGATACGATTGCGGCTCTCTCAAAAGCATATCTGGCATGCGGCCACAATCTAAATGTGTGGGTGACAGTACAGATACAAACAGGAAGTATATATTTATATAATCGGATCATTCACCGGACTCACCTTGGAGTGATGGGCTGACTCTTGAGCTCGTAGAAGGTGTCCGAATCGGAGGAGAAAATGCCTTCCACCTCAATATCTGCCACGATCCCAGACTCAGGCTGAAGGGGTTCAACACTGAGAAGGGAAGAACACAGCAACGTCATATTATCTGACATGTTGATGCAGAGACTGTGAACAGGAGGGGTGTACTGATTAAAGTCTGTCAGATACTAAACATTAAACACACAATACTATTTAAAACACAGATCACAAACTTTGATGGCGGGAAAAACCACACATGTATACATTACACAGAATATAGTAATATATATATATATATGTGTAACGGATCATAGCGGATCCGCGCATTCATGTGATTCATGGATTAATTGCAAAGTTTAACCATCACAGAGTGAAAGTTTATAATTTGCACGGTTTGACAATTTACACATTCTAGCGGTTAGGCGAAAGAGAACTCAATTCAGTATTCATGTGCTGTTATCTGTGCACACAGCGCGTTTCAGATAGCACACTAACACTGAATTAATTCCCCTTTTTACGTATTCTTGCGCTTGAATGGACACACAAAATTATGTCAAAATGCCCATCTTGGCTAGTATTCACATACACAGTAGGTTACGTCTTAAAGTCGGCATGAAATCAACATCCCCTCCAACTGTCAGTCTGCTGCGAGCTGAATGGAACGCCCACTTTTCTAGATCCAATCAATTCCCAGCGAGAAAAAACAAGCCACGCCCTCTATTTTTTCTCATTTGATACTCTGTTTCACTCGAAAATACATCACAATACTGAAGTAAAGTCAGTCACAACTTCCGGTTCACTGTGACTTTAAGTGAACGTAAACAGTTGAGAAAGAAATCATGTTTGTTATCATTATATTGGATCTATGCATTAGGTCTTAAAGTGACAGCAGCCTATAAAAACCTGCGGCTGTCTATCATTAATGTTAATCACACAAAAAAAGACAGCTTTAACAAAGATTAATCTATATTTAGCTTATACAGTACACTTAGCTATATAATATATATATATATATATATATATATATGTATGTGTGTGTGTGTATGTGTTAATTATGTATACTACTGGTGTATGACATAAGTGCCTTCATACAAAAGTTGCTCATAAAGGGCAGCCTACCTAAACAGCATTAAGCTTTTATGGCCTTTTTTTTTTCTTGGGCACCAATGGCAAAACCCTAATGAGCACAAATGCCCCAAAACTAGTCAGCTTCCTATCTATGCAACATTTATTGGCATTGATCCCAAAAATTGTGTCTAGATAGGGAGCTCACGAGCGATTGAGAGACATCTACTATCTCACCAATATGCCACTGTAACACAAAGGCGACAAACACATCCACAACACCATCACCTCTGAGCATAAAGTATGAAATACTATCCTCAGAAAGCTCCAAATGCATTTTTAGACCTTTCACAGATATCACATACCTAAAGCCTTTTCGGGTTAGTGCAATAATCCAAGTGATGTAATCAGCTCAAACGTTATCAAACGAAACCATTCCGGTAAATCCGGTTTGTAAACCGCATCAACTCATGGTCAGCATCTGAATCTCGGACTGATACGAGCTGTCACGCTGATTTGCACGGTCTAAAGGCGAATTTACGAGCAGAGCATCCGCCGTTTCGCTTGTGTTTTGGTTTCACCAGGTGGCCATGTTTGTGCCACTCCGAGCACGCGAAGCTCCTCCATCCTCCGGTAAAATTATGAAATTGCGAAACCTACTACGATGAAGGTTTAGCTCATGTATATTAAAAATGTCATTCAGACGTTGCTTGGTAACCTTCTTGGAGCTGTCAGTTAGAAAACCAAATTAATATTTATTGACCAAGCCTCCACTACTCGTTAATTGGCCAGCTGACTGACGCCCACGCTTGCCTTTGAGCCAATCAGCTTCGCTGTCTTGGGGAAACTAATTAATATTCATGAAGAGAGCCTTCATCGTAGTAAAGCGTATATAAGCTTCCAGATCTCTAGAAACTCGAGCTTTCAGGCTGCGAAATTTTCGTTAAATACCCAAATTTCAACGAAAATGACAAGTACACGAGAAAACTTTCCCTAAACTTACATAAACTGTGTTTTCCATGTGTATTAGCTGCGGACATCCCTAATTAAAACTACACCTTTACTAAAAAAAGAGAAAAGGAAAAGCATAAAGTCAATAGTCACCGCCAGAGGGAGTCACAGCATCAATTCTATATCAAAATCCATTTTTATAACTTATAATATTTACAACTTATAAGTGATAACTTATAATTCATAATTTATAATCAATTTATAATTAATAAGAATATCATTTATCTGAAATATAAAGCTTTTGCAACATTATAAATGTCTATACTGTCACTTTTGATCAATTTAATGCATCCTTGCTGAATAAAAGTATGAATTTATTTAATTTCTTCCCCCCCAAAAAACTCTTACTGACCCCAAACTTTTGAACGATAGTGATCTTACAAAAACTTTGTATTTCAGATAAATGCTGTTCTTTTGAACTTTCTATTCATCAAATAATCCTGAACAAAAACTGTACACAACTGTTTTCAACATTGATAATAATAATAATAAATGTTTCTTGAGCAGCAAATCAGCATATTAGAATGATTTCTGAAGGATCACGTGACACTGAAGACTGGAGTAATGATTGGCTTTGCCGACACAGAAATAAATTGCATTTTAAAATATATTCAAATAAAAAACCTTCACAATATTTCACAATATTACTGTTATTTTGGATCAAATAAATGAAGCCTTGGTGAGCAGAAGAGACTTCTTTTAAAAAAATCTTACCGTTCAAAAAATTTGACCGGTAGTGTATATATAGAAAATATTTATTTGCTGATTTGATTAATTTTCTGTATTGTATACTTCTAGTTCTATAAATGCTGTATTATAAGCATTTGCAATATTGCAATACTGTATATAAGAATGGAAAGTACATCATCTATTTAGGTACTGCTGTAATACTTTATTTCACTTTTACTGTACTGAACACAACTACCACCTGTCTGATGATGTGACAATAAAGTAAATTGAACTTTGAAAGCACATTATGCAATGTAAAACATAAAAATGTAAACTTTTATGGCAATTGGGCTGTAGACAGAAAAAGCTGTGGTCATGTCTTTTTTCTGAGGATAGCAAATGAAAAACACATTCCTTTTGGGTACAAAAGGAGCAAAATAGCGTGCGCTCAGCAAGCATTCAGTCAATGCAAGCAAGAACTTGAGAGGAAGCCGAGCGAAAACATGGATAAAGAAAAAAGAGAAAGGGAAAATGTGTGGGTAGATTTGCTGAGTCATATCCCGTGAAATCTGAGGCTCAGGACAGAAAGTGCAAAGCTAAGCCTCCGGTTAAACGGCTATAGTGGGTAAGAGTAACACAGACGGACATTCCAGAGGAATTGTTTTGGCAGGGTGGAAGGGAGTGGGGTAGTTTTAAAGGTCGAGGCTGGTTAGATGGCTTTGATGGTCGGGTTGAGGAATTACAGGAGATGGTTCTTCTGATATTCTGAAAACGTCGATGTACATTTGAATTCTCATGCATAAAAAGATTTTAATGTGCCACGGCTTTCATAACCTCAACATCTTCCTCCAGCACACAATATTTAGAAACTTCAAATAATATTTGTAATGCCTCAGCTTTGGTTACTTTGTGTAACAGGCTAATATTGCATCTTTATCATTTATGACAGAGCAGAATGAGAAAAAAAACTGACCTAAAAACAGTCAAGTTATATAAATTCATAGCTAACCCTAAAAAAAGAAGCAGAACAGTCTGACAGTCTATATTTATTAGAAGTTGTAAATGCATGTTTTACAAGAAAATGTTTTAGTTTTTAACATGTAATGTTTAATTCAATGCATTACTTGCCACTTCTTAGTGACTTGGTGAAATGTTAGCAATTTCTGAGTGAAAAAAAGTTTAAAATTTCAGTGTATGTACCCACTAAAACTCAACAATCTGCATTGAAGTGATGAAACAAAGAGTTGAACAACCTCTAATCCAAAGCATCCAAGTTTACTCATATCAGCATCTACATTAAGTTGTTTATCTTCCAAGACTTGTCAATACATGCACTAACTTAAAGTAGCCTAAAGTCCTACAGTCTGCAGGATCCCATGAATGCAAATGCAAAACAACAGTTTGAATCAGTCGTTACAACTACAGAGTTTATGTGATGCTCGTGCACTAACCTGATGAGATTGACAGATTCGGCTGAGGAGTCCAGTATGACGTAGACGGTCTGAGGACGCTCGTGCTGCGCCTGTTGTCCAGGTAACGCCACTTCCGCTCTTCCCTTCTCGGGTCTGAAGGAAGGCAGACTGGACATTTTCTCCAGGAGCGAAAATGGTATTTACAAACAGCAAAATAAACGAGCTAGAGTAACTGAGCAGCTGAAAACGATAATGATCTGAGCTCAAGTTAACAAACTATATCAAAACCAGCTGTTAAAATAGAGGACTGTCAACAAGCCGTTACAAATGTTTGACTGCCTCCCGTATCGATGCTTTCTTTATCTGTCTAGACTAGAGCTTGATGAAAAATAAATGCCTCTTTGACGGCCAAAGTCCTTAGATCCTCTGTCAGTGTCTAGCTGCTGTGCTCACCGTTATCTTGCTCTCTTCTCCTCAACTGAGAGGTGTAAATCTTTGACTGGAAAACCCCACAGTGACGCTCCATGATCAGCCGAGTGTGGACAGACAGACGAGCGGTCCAATCGCTGAGTAGCAGGGCGGGACTTCACTGATATCAGCCAATAGGCGAACGATAGAGTACTTGTTTACTTCAAACGTTAGGTCACCCTTTGATAAAACATTACAAACTATTTCGTCATCCTTTAGATTTAGATTATGTGTCCCTTTGTGATGTTATACAAAAAAAATACTACAATAAAATAATGTTGACGATGAAATTCAATGAATTCACTGCGATTTAATTGAGCAGGATTTATTACGCCTGAATTAAATAATGCATAGGAATGTTTTTGACAGATTCCACTAATAGAGGCACAAATCACGTGTGGTTTATACTATATATGTTTAATAAACTATTATATAGCTAGATGTATGTATCTCCTCTTTAAAATGGGGATTTTTGTCCTGTTCCTCAATCCTCAGACATTTTGACCTTCGCTTCTATGGTTTGGATCCGACTCTATTGAAGAAAAGTGCCTTTTACACATACATGAACCCTGGTAAGATATTAAAGGGTTAGTTCACCCAAAATGAAAATTCTGTCATTTATTACTCACCCTCATGCCGTTCCACACCCGTAAGACCTTTGTTCATCTTCGGAACACAAATTAAGATATTTTAGTTGAAATCCGATGGCTCAGTGAGGCCTGCATAGCCAGCAATGACATTTCCTCTCTCAAGATCCATTAATGTACTAAAAACACTTCTAAATCAGTTCATGTGAGTACAGTGGTTCTATCTTAATATTATAAAGCGACGAGAATATTTTTGGTGTGCCAAAAAAACAAAATAACGACTTATTTAGTGATGGCCGATTCCAAAACACTGCTTCAGAAAGATCCGGAGCGTTATGAATCAGTGTATCGAATCGTGATTCGGATCGCGTGTCAAACAGCCAAACTGCTGAAATCACGTGACTTTGGCGCTCCGAACAGCTGATTCGACACACTGATTCATAACGCTCCGAAGCTTCATGAAACAGTGTTTTGAAATCGGCCATCACTATATAAGTCGTTATTTTATTTTTTTGGGCGCAACAAAAATATTCTTGTCGCTTTATAATATTAATATTGAACCACTGTACTCACATGAACTGATTTAAATATGTTTTTAGTACCTTTATGGATCTTGAGAGAGAAAATGTCATTCATTTTTGGGAGCCATCGGATTTCAACTAAAATATCTTAATTTGCGTTCCGAAGATTAACGAAGGTCTTACGGGTGTGTAACGGCATGAGGGTGAGTAATAAATGACAGAATTTTCATTTTTGGGTGAACTAACCCTTTAAAATCTTCAAACTATAAATCACACACAGTATTTGGATGAAATAAATGAATGTGGCACTCTTTTTGCTCTTTTATTACTTTATTTCATAAACATTTTCATGATCTTGCACAGATTTCATTGGGATATTAACATACAATGGTACCCAGTGGCCTGCCACTAATTTAATCAACAATAATAATTATAATAGTACTTGAAATAACAGCAATACCCATATTATGTGTACAATAAACCAGGTTTCATGAGGGAACACAATAGCATGTATACTTGTGCCATATAGTGTGATGGTTTGGCTAATAGGCTTGAAAATAAAACATATCAAAGCTCATAATGCAGCCATTTCTTGGTTGTCTGAGAGCGTGTTTCTGAGCAAAGGTGTTAGCTGTCCTTGAGAAGATCAGCTATAGGGCTATCTGGCAATGTTTTACAAATCCCTCTCTGCTGATTTGTTGCAGACGTGCATCACATGAAGAGTCAGCAAAAAAGAAAAGAAAAAAGAAACGGGTCAGGAGGTGCTCATTTCAATTCCTTGGGTTTGGCATGCTGTGATGATGCCAGACAGCAGAAGAGGGAATGGTAGATCATCACTAGGCAGGTAATCATTAACATCTATGAGCAAAACAACCATCCTCGCTTCAACATTTCTCTCTTTAGCTTCCATTGTACATGTCCATATAAAAGAAACCTGCTCAACCAAAGGCTGGTTTACAATAAATAGGTTTGGCGTGTAACAAAGTAATCATCCTCATGGCAAAATGGAACTTGGTGCAATAGGACTAGGTTATAAAAATGAACAAGATTAGAACACTCAAGTCAAAAATCCAGGTGTAGGAACAGATTACATCATCATCATCATCATCATCAGACTGTGCTATTCATGGAGTCTTTTGGTATGCAGATTTGAGCATATACAATATATACAATGTAACATTTAATTCTCTGTTCTGCACCACAGAGACGTACTGGTTTCTCCCCAACAAAAATGTTTCTCCCAAATGATTCTTGCTCAGATCCTTCAAGTACCATTGTGTGATTCCTCCATATGAAACACTAGAAACTCTGATTATATAGCCTGTTCATTCATGTACACTGAATGTCATCATGTCATTTATTTATAAACACAAAGCTGTTCCCTTGATCAAACAATAAAATAGCACCTCTATTTCTGTATATGACACTTAATGTCAGATCAAAGACATGAGATTGTTCAGATAATTTTGCTTAAAAATGCACAATTGTTCAGATACCCTCAAATTAACTACAGTGTATTTCATCTCCATCTTTTTTGAAAAATGTAGTAAAACTATTTTTGTGAGATTACACAGAATTATATCCGTATTCTATATTATATCCCTTCAAAATACATTTTGTGGACTAAGGAATTCAAATGTACTTTCTATTAGTGTGGGATTAAAACATACTTAAAGCACACAGAAACAATAACTTATATTCTCCCAAAAGTTAATGTATAGTGTTTTTCCTTCGTATTTTGGTAGTGTTCATCTTTTGGTTCATCGTCGAGTTTTACGACCCTCACTACAATTACCTCAAGGAGTAAAAAAGACAATAAATATTGGTATAAAAAAAAAGAAAAGTAAAAAAACTCCAAACAAACATAAAAATGTGACAAAAAACACAGAAAAGACATTTGAATTTCTAATAAACATTTTCTGCAGTATACTTTGGCAAAAAGCAATCGTGAAAAACAATGTGTAGATAAGCGCAGGGTTGCAAAATATCAGTAAGGCAGGATATCGAGAACAATAATACCGAGAAAAGCAGGAAGATGAATGTGTGTGTAAGCGTGAGTGACGGGCAGGCTCAACTGAGGATCTGGGAATGACCAGTACAAGTCGTAAACATATGGAAGTTAACACACGCAGCCCTGTCCCAAAGCCTTCAGCGCTCCCAAACCATGCACTGGCATCAACAGTCCTTTCTTGTACCTTGAGGAAGGAAACAAACAGCAGACAGGCTGGTGGTTTGGGGAAACACACCGACTGGTTCACCTTTACTTTTAATCGAGCAATGTCTTTGACAACAAAGAGCAAGATTAAAGCAATATCAAACACAAAAAGTTAAAGCAGTTCTCAATGAGTCATCAGGCGTTCACATTGGCAAATACGTTTTGGAAACTGGATTCAAAAGAGGAAAAGAAAGTGAAGCTCTTTCTAAAACACTGAATATCTACCTCTGGAATAAGTGGTAAAATGAGAGAACTTATCCTAAGCTTTTCTTGACCCGGAATTTACCACAATGCTCAGAAGTCCATTTAAAACTGCACATAACAAAGATCAAACACCAAAGCTCGTCGACAATACCTAACCCACAAAACTGGGCTCAGAGGAATAAGTTATATTTACAAATGAATCCGTCCTTTAATCTTTTGCACTTTTCATACACAAATACAACACGGCTGAAAACGGTTGATATCCTCATCAAAATTTTTACCTTGTTTTATTTATATATATATATTCTATATTTATCAAAACCCCCTCTAAATAAGGCAGGGATATCATTGAGTTTTCAATGATAAAAACTAGCCGATTCATACATACCCTTCATGACCTAAAATCTTATCAAATCCCATCCCACAAAACGCCTCTGCATTCATAAAATCACTCAAGCACACTCAAACAACAGGATAAAATTGTTATCCTGTAGGGAGAGCCCTGTCCATTTCTTTTATACACGTTTTCCTTCTCAGAAAAGTTTATCCCTACAGTTTGAGCAAAAAAGGGACAGTCTTAGATGTGAATCTCACAAAAACATGTCCAGGTATCATTTCACCCCCAAAATAAATCTATTTTATTTTGTTTAAAAGAAAAACATGCTTATTTTTAGGACCATTATGATCAATTTCATTACAATTCAGTTAAATGTTTTTGTAATTCCCATTATTCTCATTACTGTAATTTTTATTTAAATCAGCATAAATGACAGACAGCACAACATATAAATAATTTACTATTTAAATATATAATTTATTTTATTTCACATTACAGTAATGAGATTTGTCACAATGCAACAAAAATCTTAATGGTCATTAAAACAAGCTTAATTTACTTTATGCAAAATAAAATGTATTTTGATTTTGGGCTGACATGTTCTTGACAGGTTTTCTGACATTCACTACTAGAGCGTTATGATGAGCGACCACTAGGTGGCAGAGTAAATTTGGCGGTGTTCTCTGAGCTGAAGGACCCTGGAGTCAACAGGAAGCACATATTTCTGTTGTTTTTGAGTGGTTAGAACCTGCTTAATAAATATTCCTGCTATGTTCCAGCAGTTCAGTTCCTGATTACCACACTATAAGAGATAAATACAGGCTTGCATAGCTGAACATTTCATGTGTCCAATCCTGTCACGATTCACTGCTAACTGCAATAGCCAATGTTTAATATGTAATCGAAATGTAAAATCCAGGATTTGATCCTCTTACCAATCGAATTACTTCCATGAATATTGGCCAGATTCAAAGTCCACTGACTTTTGCTTATTTAAAATCAACAAAATTGTCATTTCATCCTGCTTCTGGTTATGTAAACTAGGATATTTTACTTTAGACTCTCTGTGTTACCTAAACTTTTCACGAAACCAGGCCAAACATTCATGGACACCACCCCACCGGTCACCTCGCCATACTGACAACTGTCTTATTTCGCTAAACCAAGTATGATCCATATCGAGTTATGGTGTGTTCACACTTGTAGTTCGGTTCTCTTGGTTCGTTTGGTCCGGACCAAAAAAGAAAACTATACATTTTGCCCTGGTTCTCTTAGCGTTCACACTGTCGTTTTTAAGACCTAACCTAAAGATACAAAAAAGCACTCATTGTATGTGGGTGGACATGATTGGTATTTTTACCAGCTGAGAACTCACAAAGGGTTTATAAAATGTGTAAAGGAGTCAAAACAGCACCAGGAATTCCTCCGTTACACACAAACGAAGATCTGCTGCAAGGAGACGCCATTTCTGACACCTGTGTAACCCCTCCTGTTCGAACCGCCCACTCTAAGTGGGACTCAAACCCGGGTCCGCCGGCATGGGAGTCGGGCTCTCTAACAAGGAGGCTAAAGACCGCTAGAGTCGCTAGAGCGCCTCTTGAGTTCAGGAAAGTGAGGTTTACATGCATAGCTCTTACCGGCCTACGTCAGTTACACCTGTACCGAACTGTAATGGGCACCATAGCTCCTATGACGAGACATTTTTGGGGTCGCATCTCATGACATCACGTCCTGTTTTTGGTTCGTTTAGATGTCTATGGTGCATCTGGCTTTCATATTTCAGTCGAACCACACCAGAGTTCATTTAGGCCACCTTTTCAGCGGTCTCAGTCTGCTTGTTAGGTGTGCACCAAGGTTCGGATTGCAGCGTTCACACTTATTCAAGTAAACCACACTAACAGATCAATCGCCCCAGAGTTCATTTTAATCGAACCAAACCTGCCAAGTGTGAACACACCCTTGAGAAACCACTTCACAACACCTCGAGATTTGGCAGAAACAGTCGATTCGACAAAGAAACTGCTAGCGACCGAAAGAGTTGATGAATGTAATCACATGTTCTCTGATAAGTCGTCTTTAAAGTGTGCACACTTTAGTCAGATTGTTCCAAACACTGGTCACTCACACAAGATGAGCAATACACAGAGAAACGTACCTGTAGATATTTCATGCAACTTACAACTGACAATTAATACAGATGTGTGTAAGAGAGAAGGTATATGTGTGTGTGTGTGTGTGTGTTTTGTCTATTATATCCTGTTGCTGTGGTCACATTTGTACAGTTTGTGTGTGCAAAATGATATCATATTTTTCAGCCAATCATGTGCTTTCTCCTGTAGGTGCTGGCTCCTCCCCTTCTTCTTCAAGGGCTTCGGAAATCGGACCATTTGACTGCAACTCCTCACCCCTGCCGGCTCTCGACAAAACCTCCATCCAGCGTCGCTGCATTTCCTCACAGTCGGCACTGAAGTAAACGGTCAAATGACTCTGGCTCATTTTGAAGGCGAAGCGACGTTCTAGACGGTCACTCGATTCAGGTAGTGACACCTCGAATCCGATGAGGGGAATACTGCGCTGAGCTTTGACATCCTGTGCGTATAGAGAGAGGAAAAGAAGAAAAGATCAATATATCCCTAGTAAATCATTAACGGATCACTGTGAACCACATTAGTCATGGAATGGACCCTAAGGCCTTGTTTACACCTGGTGTTAACATCTGTCTTGGGTTATCTGATCAAAAGACAGACCTTCTGGTAGTAACATGCATGTCAAATGCATCTTCTGTAACCATGTGTGACCAAGTTTCATGTTGACATCAAGCAAATTCTGTGATGTCTTGTGCATGTGCCCTACTGCTCAAAAGTTTAGGGTTGGTAAGATTTTTAATGTTTTTGAAAGTCACAAAGGCTCCATTTATTTGATCAAAAATATACTAAAAACAGTAATATTGTCACAATTCAAAATAACTGTTTTCTATTTGAATATATTTTAAAATGTAATTTATTTCTGTGATGCAAAGCTGAATTTTCAGCATCATTACTCCAGTCTTCAGAGTCACATGATCAAGAATGTCTCAAGAAACACTTCTTATTATTATCAATATGGAAAACAGTTGTGCTTGTGTGAAAAACATTTTTCAGGAATCTTTGATAAATAGAACGTTCAAAAGAACAGCATTTATAATGTTATAAAATTTTCTGTCACTTCTGATCAATTTATTGCATCCTTGCTGAATAAAAGTATTAATTGAAAAAAATTAAGAAAAACATCTTACTGACCCCAAACTTTTGAATGGTAGTGTATACATTTAGGCTTTTCAAACTTTTTGATCATAAGGGTAATTTCTTTTAAAAATGCATGGAACAGGCATAGTTCCTTTGTTTTGTTTTAACCTTTGTTTTAACAGAATGGTTGATTGACAGGTGAGTAGGCAGTCCTTTGTTTCTGTCCAGGACACATCAGGCAAGCCTGAATCCCCATAAAGATGATAATACCAGGTGTACATGCAGTCACTGCGGTTTAAATTCTTGTCAAAAATGCAGAAAAATAATAAGAAACCACACCTTTATTTTACAGTAACACACACATTTACATAATAGTGGTGTATAAACCTGTGTATTAGTTAATGCAGCCTTACCTGTGGAGCACCATAGATATACAGCACCAGTGGTTCATTTTCAGGAATGACGAACCAGGCCTTCTGCCATCCACGGCCACTTCCCTTCTCCATATGATGCAAGAAACTACACAGCACACTATTCTCAGCTGCCACTGAGGCCTGTTTCTGCATGAGTGAAAGAACAAGTTACAGTTCCTGACAATTCATTTTTGCATACTGAATTATGATTGGTCTTCTCTTTCTTCCATCTATTTAGCCATACAGCTGCCTTTACACTCCAAAGATGTGTCATATTATGTGTTGATTCCCTAAAGCTTTAAAGGGATAGTTCACTCAAAAATTTAAATTATCCCATGATTAACTCAACCTAAAGCCATCATAGCTGTATATGACTATCTTCTCTCAGACGAACACAATCGGAGATATATTTAAAAATATCCTGACTCTACCAAGCTTTATAATGGCAGTGAATGGGGGGGGGGCCCGATTTTGAAGCAAAAAAAGTGCATCCATTCATCATAAAAGTAATCCACACAGCTTTAGGGGGTTAATAAAGGCCTTCTGCGAAGCGATCGGTTTTTGTTAGAAAAATATCCATATTTACAACTTTATTAAGTATAATAACTAGCTTCCGGCAGACGGCCGTATGCATCGATTTGCGGCAGAAGAGGGAACTCTGACCCGACGCATGACGCAATGATGAACGTGGAAGCGTAGAGGATAGAGCAAAACAAAACACCGGTCATGAATCAGAAGTCTAAAACGAGAATTTTAAAAGAGAAATGTCGGAGGATTCCAATATAAGAGAAGAGGAGCTTGAGTTTGTTGCACAGCCCTATTTGTTTGAACCTCAAGAGGCGTATAAGCTTACAATACTCCTACATCATACGGTACATCGCTTCAGGGGTTACTCTTGTGGCGCAAGTCGACTTCGGCAGTATGTGTATGGTCGTCTGCCGGAAGCTAGTTATTTTAGATTATAAAAATTTTAAATATGGATGTTTTTTTTACAAAAACGGACCGCTTTGCTTCAGAAGCCCTTTATTAACCCCCTGGAGCCGTATGGATTACTTTTATGATGGATGGATGTGCTTTTTTTGGCTTCAAAATTGGCCCATCCCATTCACTGCCATTATAAAGCTTGGAAGAGTCAGGATATTTTTAAATATATCTCCAATTGTGTTTGTCTGAAAGAAGATAGTCAAATACATCTAGGATGGCTTGAGGGTGAGTAAATCATGGGGTAATTTTCATTTTTGTGTGAACTGTCCCTTTAACACTATTCTTTTTTGCAAGCACTGCTATTTCCTTAAAGTGCACATTTAAACTGTGACCTTTACCTCTAGAATGGAGCGACGTCTCTGTGTGCTGTTGCTCAGACTGGCAGGAGAGGGCGGCACTCCTACTAGCATTGTGTAGCAGTCTATACACACACGGTTGGCTCGGTTGTTATCGTACAACAGACGGGCGCGGAACTCCGAACACTTTCCACACACCACCTGAAATCAAGGCCCACGTCAGCCTACTGCGTCAGCATTATGTCGAGTTACAGAATTATGCTGTTGTGTAACATACGTGTCCGCAGGCTTTGCAGTGATGCCGTCTTTTGGTAATAGAGTTAAAAGGCTCCTGACACTTCATGCACAGTGTGACCTCTTTCTCCCGGATTGGAGTGGGCGCTCGCTTTCCAAGCTCTGTGCAATTCTGAAAACAAAGAACGGTCAGAGAATACTGCAGTGGCTACATAAAGCATTCACAGACCTAACCCACACCTAAATGTGGGTTAAAATGTCATTGCATTAGTGCAAGTGTCATCTTTAAAGGTGTTTGCTTCGAAAACTGTGCTTCAATATAAATGCCACTTGATTTGATATTTTGTTAACGAATGCAATGACATTCATGCATATTTAAGTGTGACTTTAGCATCAAAAGGCTCTTTGGGGACACTGTATTATGTATTTATTCACATACATCTGGGATTTTCAAACTTTTGATGTCACAGAGCCCCAAATATGGCAAACCCTTTCTGAGGGACCCCCTTCCTAAAATATAAATGCAGCTACATATTTTCATGTATAAACACCCATTTATACTGTGGAACCAATTATAAATATGCCAGATAATAACTATTATCTGGGAAATATTTTATAATAACAGTATATAATAGTATAAAGTATAGTAATATACTTGCTGTAAAGTTGACATCTTTTTGTATATTCTCTGTCAACAGAATAAAAACATTTGATTAATCTCATGATTTTCAACCAGTGTTTAGAAAGCAGAATAAAATGATAATGTTAAAATGTATTATATTTTAAAATTGTATTATTTTATTAACACTATTTTTCTGTTGACCCCCTAAAAAATCTGAATGTGGCCTAAAAACTAGTTCACTGTTATTTTAATATTATTCATATTCTATAAGAATTTGTTAACATTTTGAATTAACTTTTAGTTTTATATTTACAGTTTTAGTCATTTTATGTGTGTGTGTGTGTGCGCATATAGTTTTAATATTTCTAATTAGCTTTAATTTATTTTTTATATATAGAAATTTTAGTACTTCAACTTATTTCTTCCAGTTAGTTGCAACATTTTTTTAACAATTTTAGTTTAAGTTTTTTAAGTTTAAGTTTTACATCCAATATTTATACTTTAATATATTTCAGCTTAATTTCAATTAACGAAAATTATTATTATTTTTTTGTAGTTTTAGCTTTAGTTAACAATAACAACACTGCGAGTGATAAGATAAAAACTAACTGGAGAGTTGGGAGGAGTGAAGTCCTCCTCCCGAAATGAGCAGTTGAGCATTCGGAAGGTCTCGAGCGTCTGTTCATGTCTCTGTATAGTGGCCTGGATTGCCTGTGAGAAAGTGAACAAGAAAGAAAAGATGGAAAAAATGAGAAAAATGTAAGGCGGGAGAGTTATGGTCGAGAGCCTGCGATGTGACATGCAGGAGGAAAAAAGGTTACCTGAATCCAATCTCTCTTCTCTTCTTCCGTCCTGGTGAAAATGAAAACGACAAACATTTTAAAATGCCAAAAGCCGCACATATTTCTCTTGTTTTTCAATGGCTGATATGCTTTTCTTGGGTGTTTCCTCCTAATGCCCAAAAGCTCGGACAACATTTCTGTGGTAGTCAATCAACCTCAGATTTGATTTTTTAAGCAGATGAAGCACATTCCCTAAGCCGTACCTTGCTTGCAGTTCTAGCGAACGTTGTTTTCCGGATACCAGAAAGGTTCGTGGCACGTTCATGCTGCTGGTCTCCTTCAGCTGTGAAACAATTCAGAGTGAACCGACCGTTTGATAACAGCAGATTTATTTTGAATATGACACTGTAAACAAGATAAAAACACGTCGAACCTCCATGCCGTCTACATCAATCCGCGCTCTCACTCCAAATTTCTGTCCTATCAGCCTCAGTTTAGGGACGCAGTACAACAACCGGTCATTGAACTTCAGAGAGAGGAGAGCAAAGATAAACATGCATGATTTACCAACAGACATTTGTTTAGCACAAGTAGTGAAACAGCTTTGGCATGTTTGACTCACCAGAATGAGGTATCTATCCTGTGATGTCCCATTTTTAGCTGACAGTTTCAGGATGTGTCCCTCTTTAATGAGCTCATTAGTCGGGTTAACGATGTCCTCTTCTCCACCGAGCAGCTCGTACACCTTCAACAGCTTTCTCATGCGCTCCTATGAGAGAAAAAATCATTGACATGTTTGTAGAGACATTTATCATTTATTCATTTTCAGTGAGTATCCAAACAAGAGAGCTTCAAGCTGATCATATGTTTCCAAAGTTGCAAATTTAACTCAAAATTGGAAGATCGCATAAAAACATTTGCGAATAAAGCACCGTTTCCTATCCCTTGTGTTCAAGAGAACAAAATTGTCACTTCCTTGGAAATAGGCACGAAATATCTGTATTAAAAATGGACGTTAATGCAATCAGGGAAGCCTGAGGCTCTTTTTTCGTACACCATAAATTATTTGCACCTCAGAGCACGCAGAAGAAACACAATAAATGCTTTTGTGTTGTCTTGCATTGGGATGCCTGGTGTTTGGGAACACAATTGTATGAAACCGCTCTGAAAGGTCATTATACCAAATCATTTTGATGACAGACTTTGGCTCAGGGATTTCAGAATGATCAAGCTAACATTTGAGATGCTGTGCAATGAGATTGGTCCTCTGGTTAGTCCAGTTATCCAATCGCATCCTCTGTTGATACAAAGTCACGTGAGTTTTTTTGTTGCACATAGAGGGCAGTGTTGCCAAGTTTGTCGCGGGTTGTTTTTCATGTCCGCGGGTTGAAGCGACCCGAAATAACATGATATTTAGCGCCTGGAATGCAAATTTTAGGCAAAAATCCGGATTTTACCTTCCGGAACGCGATTTTTACAGTGGAACCCCACCCTAAATGCGATTGGGCTAGTTTTGAGTAGCAATTGGGTGGGTTTTGTTTTGAAAACCTGGCAACCCTGATAGAGGGATTTATTCAGTAAATGTGTTTCCATCATACTTTTTGCACGTTCTTATCAGATACAAAATTATCCACTTCAATTGAGCGAATAAGGTTTTTATGAAGGTTTATGCATATCTTGGCTTTTCCATCCAGCGGTTTTTATGTGATTTTCATTAAATTTGAATAAAAATAGGTGGATGGAAACATATCTATTGTCTGTTTGGCAAGGCCGTATCCATGTCTTGAACACTGGGGGGGAATCACAAAAATGTTCCATTCAAAATGGCCATATTTGAGGAAAAAAGTCATATCATCGCATCACTGACGTTTAACATTTCTATCGTAAAACAGTTGATGTATTAAATGTTTCGCTATTTACATCTTACCTCACTCTTTCAAAGTTAAACTGACACTTCGCACTGGAATTCACGCTCTGCTTCTATGATTAGTAAATCCCGCCCACTTTGATTTGATTGGCCATTACAATTGGTCATCCTAACAACATACAGAGCGCTGCGTAATGGAGTGCAGCAGAGCAGTTCAAGAATTCCAAATATTGGAGGGGACAGTTTGGCCATTTCTAATTATTTGGGGGGAATTGTCCCCCTCAATATCTATGGTGGTTACGGCCCTGCTGTTCCACTTGGAGGGAGGTATTTCATGTCTCAAAATGTAGAAAATAAAAGCACAGGCAATTAACAGCTTCAAATGAGAGACTTTCAAAACAGACTACACATTAAAGAGGCAACCATGCTTAATTACAAAGGGATGTTAAGTGGCAGTGTTGGTTTTCACCCCAGATGGAGTGTGGCGTTGATCTGTGGTGCCGTGGTACATCTGAAATCCACTCACCATTTTCCTGATGGCAGCGTTTGAATGTTCTGCCGCTGTGGCGATCAGCTCCAGAGATTCTGAAAAGAAGAAAGGATGAAGTTCTTGATATTCACATGGTGTAATTTTTCCATTTTGCCTTTTATCTTGGCCTGTTAACCTTGCATGAATCTTTTCACTGAAATATTTCCAGGCACATGCACGAATAGTTGAAATGAAACAGAAAGTGGGCCGCTGCGGTCAGTGGAGGAGATAAGGCCCATTTCAGCGTTCTGCCGTTCTGCACTCACTCTGAGCGTCTTTGAAGTCGTCCGCGTCCTCTGGCAGGCGGTGCAGATAGTCTTTGAGTAGGAGCTCGTAACGAGGGATCCTCTGCACAGGCTCCAACATGTGGTGCTGTAGGGTAAGATTCCCACACATCTCCTCTTTCTGCAATACACACCCAAAATAATATGATGACTAAAAAGAAAACATGCACCGATCCATTCCCACACACAAATGCAGAATATTTGCAAAGACTTTCTAGCATGTTATATGTTTGGCAACAGTTCTTTTAATCCTAATTGATGGAGTGTGTAGCTTTTCATTTCTTAAACAACAATGTAGAAAGACACATCATGGCCATATTCCAGGATGACAAAGCCAAGATTCATCAGGCTCAAATTGTGAAAGAATGGTTCAGAGAGCATGAAGAATCATCTTCACACATGAATTGGCACCTCTGAGTCCAGACCTTAATTTCATTGAAAGTCTTTGGGATGTGCTGGAGGAGACTTTACAGAGTGCTCACCTCTTGCATTGTTAATATATACATTCAAAATATAAAAAAATAACAGAAAACTTGTTTTCATAAGCTTTCATTAAAATGTATTATATATTAAAATAAATAATATATTACATATTACTAAGTATATATTATTAAAGTATTAT
>RJVU01030786.1:1316571-1333660 GCA_003731715.1 Anabarilius grahami
TGATTATTTTCAATGTTGAAAACAGTTGTGTACTTTTTTTTTCAGGATTCCTTGATGAATAAAAAGTTCAAAAGAACAGCATTTATCTGAAATACAAAGCTTTTGTGACATTATTCACTACCGTTCAAAAGTTTGGGGACAGTAAGTATTTTTATTTTTATTTTTTTGAAAAGAAATGAAAGAAATTAATACTTTAATTCAACAGGGATGCATTAAATCATTCAAAAGTGACAGTAAAGACATTTATAATGTTACAAAAGATTATATTTCAAATAAATGCTGTTCTTCTGAACTTTCTTTTCATCAAAGAATCCTGAAAAAAAATATTGTACTCAAATATTTTGTACAATTGTACACAATAAATGTTTATTGAGCAGCAAATCAGCATATTAGAATGATTTCTGAAGGATCATGTGACACTGAAGACTGGAGTAATGATGCTGAAAATTCAGCTTTGCCAACACAAGAATAAATTATATTTTCAAATAGAAAAGTTATTTTAAATTGTAATAATATTTCACAATATTACTTTTTTTACTGTATTTTTAATTAAATAAATGCAGTCTTGGTTAGCAGACGAAACTTCTTTTAAAAACATTAAAAATCGTACCGATCCCAAACTTTTGAACGGTAGTGTATATATATATATACACACACACACACACACATATACATACATATATATATATTTTATAGTTTTTGTCAGGGTTTCTTACAGCAAATTTATGTATCCCTTAGAATTAAGCTGTTTATGTATACTGCATATATGTGTTTATGTAAATTTTATGTAAACTAAATGTAAATGAGTCTTTGGTAAAACAGAGGTAAGATCAATCCATGATAACGTATCAAATTATTTTCTTACCTTATTAATTAATGAATGGTAGGCATGGTCTCTGAAGAACATACTACATATATGTGTTTATGTAAATTATATGTAAACTATATGTAAATGAGTCTTTGGTAATACAGAGGTACCTAAGAGTAAGATCAATCTCATCTTATAAATGAATGAATTAATGGTAGGCATGGTCTCTGAAGAACACACTTCTACTCACCTCAGTGGAGTCTTGTCGTTCAGCTTTAGGCAGAGGTTGTAGGGCCATTGGGTTCATCTCACTCTCATCACCGCTGCCCTCTTCCATATCACTGTCTCCCTCTGAGTCTCTGCCACCCTCCACACCACTGGCCCCCTCTCCTCCGGGCCCCTCGGCATAGCCGCAAGGAAGCCCGGGCCCTGGGCTGCACGGGCAAATCTCCCTCTCGTGACCGACCCGATCCTCATCCCCAACAAAGCAGAGCTCCTCACTGTGCGAGGGCGAGCTGATACTATCAATACCACTGTCTCTATTGGCCAGCTTCCCATCCATCTGTGATGGTGGGAGGGACAAGCGATCAGAGGGGATTTCTGATTGGTTGGCTGTGAGGTCCCTCATCTCCATGGTGTCCAGCAGTTTATCAGAGGCACCGTAGCCTGATTCCATAGAGAGACGCTTTTCTGAGCAGGACGCCCCAAGTTCGCTGTCATCCTCCTCGGTTTCGTCCACCTCTTCTTCCTCCTCCTTTTCTTCTTTCTCGACCTCCTCCTCGGCCAGCGGCGCCTCTAGTGGTTCCTGAAGGGACGTGCAGGGCAGGATGAACTCTGAGGGTGGAGGGCTAAATGACCCAGGAGCGGCCTGCTGTTCCGGGACCCGTGGGGTACACATCACTCCCCCGGTGATATCTGGCACCACGATGATCTGCTCCCTGGAAAACATATGGCCAACAGTCCTAAATATGTATACATGTATGCATGTATATATATATATATATATTCAATATTTAAAAACACATCACATTGTGAGCACTACATAAAAAATTAAAATTAAGTTATTAAGTTAAGTTATTAAATTATAACTAAAGAAAATAAATAAACTAAATTTAATAAGATTTATGCTTAAAAATAAGAACCTACAGCTATATTTTCTGAAAAATGCAATTCTGCCTCTAAAGTACATCATTTTTTTACTGAAAAACAAGACAAAAATATTGATTAATAAAATTACTTCTTGTTTACCAGTGATCAACAAATGGAGATATCATTACTCGAGAGCACCAAATCAAATTTGACTGTAGTTATGAATAATAAAATCTACTGTAACCTAAAAACCGGCTCCAGCGACAACCGCTTGTTCTCTCACCTCTCAAACTTCTCAATGAGCGAGAGGACACAAGTGGGGGAGGAGCTTCCCTCTGCTCTCGGTAAGGTGGCGCGTGATTGGCGAGGGTCAGCGGGGAGTGGGCGGGAGGGCGGTGGANGGAGGGGCTTGTCCGGGGGGCGTGGCCGTCGAACGCTCTGCTGCTGTAGATGAGGGGGTTTCGGGGGCACTGAACGAGACAAAATCAATACGGAAATCAATACAGTGAGACTGTACGATCACATGACTGTACCACAGAGAGACACAGATATTACATTAGAACAACAGGGTAGAATAACAAGTACTTTTATTAGATTGCAACATAATTGAATATCACATTATATCATAAATTATTCATGAGGTCATAGAGTAAACATTAAATTACAGTGACCTCAATTCAGTTGCACTTTTTGCATATATTTATATATTAATAAATGTATTAATTGAATAGTAATAAAGACTTCTATTATTACAAAAAAAATTCTATTTCAAATAAATGCTGCTCTTATGAACTTTCTATTCATCAGAGAATCCTGAAAAATTTAGTTTCTTGAGCAGCAGATCAGCATATTAGAATGATTTCTGAATGATCATGTGACACTGAAGACTGGAGTAATGATGCTGAAAATTCAGCTTGGCATTACATTAATAATATTTCAGTGTTTTACTGTTTCTTTGATCAAATAAATGCAGCCTTGGTGAGCATAAGAGACTTTTTACAAACAAATCTTACCAACCCCAAACTTTTGAACGGTAGTGTATCTCTCAAATCTCATTTGCTAATGTTCCCATTTCAATCAATAACAACAAATTTACCTCTGTATTTCACATAAACTTATTGTATGGCATCAGAAGACTTGATATGTAGCATAAAAATTGCCATTTTGTCCTTTTTAGGAGCTTGAGAGCCCTTGTTCAGCTCTGACCAGCATAAACCAGCCTGGACCAACATGGGATTCATGCTGGCTTATACTATAATTTTCCGCATGAGGGTGAGTAAAAGATTTTACTTTTGGGTGAACTATCCCTTTAAATATTCAGAACATACCTTGAGGCTTTGGCCCAGGTAAAGGTGGGCGTGTCTTAGGAGGTGGAGGCGGGACATCCTGGGGTCCGTTCTCACTTGTGCCATTGCAGTGCTGTGGTTCCAGGGGTCCAGGGTCAGAGCAGAGGCGCTGTGGGGTCTCGTGGGCTCCGAGGCAGGGGCCTGGCTCAAGGGACAGACTCTTAGTTAGGAGCCGCGGACTGGATGTGGATGGGCCTGACAGAAAGAGAGAGTGCAGACTCGCTTTGATTCTGAGAATCTGAATAAGGGGAATAAACCATGCCTAATGTTCTTTATCAATTTCAACCAATAACTGAAGTTAAGGTCTTGTTATTGGTTTCATTTGAGCAGGTTTTGGCCAAAATGAGTCTTGTTTTGCAACTCAAGATTAGTTGGAGTTAAAATACACCACTCTCTCTTTCATAGCCAGAGCTTTGTGATATGAAAGCTGTGCTTGTAGACAATACAGTGAGTTTCATCAGGGTTGAAAATGTGAATACAATTGGGAAGTAAATGAAACAAAAGTTACTTGTAAGTGATATGAGTAACTCAAATTCTAGACCAAAATAGATTCATGCATCTATTAACAACATTTACTATCAGAAGGATGATTTTCTAGGTTTTTCTCCAGAACAACATATTAAAAAAGTCAGCAAAACAATGAGAAACAAATATGAGGAACAAAATCATAATGTGTTTATGATCAGTTTTACAGAGAGATGAACTGATTCATACTATGTGCCATAATGACCTGTATTGTTTATCACTAATATGCGGAAAATACAGATACACTCAAAACTTTGGGGTCGGCACATTTTTTCAGCATCATTACTTCAGTCTTCAGTGTCACATGATCCTTCAGAAATCATTCAAATATGCTGATTTGCTGCTCAAGAAACATTTCTTATTATTATCAATGTTGAAAACAGTTTAATTTTTTGGCGGAAACCACATATTTGAGGATTCTTTGATTAATAGAAAGTTCAAAATAATACACTTTAAAAAATGCTGGGTTAAAAACAACCCAAGTTGGGTTGAAAATGGATTGGGTTGTTTTAACCCAGCAGTTGGGTTAAATGTTTGTCCAACGTGCTGTGCAGTTTCATTTAACCCAACAATTGTTTAAAAATGACTATATATCTGGCTTAAAATGAACCCAAGATAGGTAGGAAATTAAAAATCAGATACATAATTATTAGAGGCAACAATAATAATCAAAAGGTGAACATTTATTAATAAGCAAATTAATAAATGTTTATTGTTTAATTATTATTCATTAAACTTAATAATAAATGTTCATTTCCAACATATTTTGGGTTCATTTTAAGCGAGCAGTACAGTAATTTTTAAACAACAGTTGAGTGAAATAAAACTATCCAGCAGGTTGGGCAAACATTTAACCCAACCGCTGGGTTAAAGCAACACAATTGCTGCGTTTGTTCATTTTCAACCCAACTTGGGTTGTTTTTAATCCAGCATTTTGTAGAGTGTAGCATTAAATAAGTGTTTTCTTTTTCTTTTTTTTAAACCCTAATGTAACTGACCCCAAACGTTTGAATAGTAGTGTAAATAACCCAAATTTAATGAGAACAAAAAATATAGATTTTTGATAAAAAAAAAAAAANGCAGGTTGGGCAAACATTTAACCCAACCGCTGGGTTAAAGCAACACAATTGCTGCGTTTGTTCATTTTCAACCCAACTTGGGTTGTTTTTAATCCAGCATTTTGTAGAGTGTAGCATTAAATAAGAGTTTTCTTTTCTTTTTTTTTAAACCCTAACGTAACTGACCCCAAACGTTTGAATAGTAGTGTAAATAACCCAAATTTAATGAGAACAAAAAATATAGATTTTTGATTAAAAAAAAAAAATTTTCAGTAATTTTTCAATAATGCAAAAAGTTCAATACAAGGCTAGTAGATCCATTCAAAAAGAAGATTTAAAAACCAACTGGTTACTCTTATGTCTTATACTGTAGCTCATCATTACTAGCATGATCATCTCAGACAGCAAACACTTTAAGAACCAACAAGAGAGAAGAAAACAAGACAGGCAAATTCAATTCAGCCTAATTTAATGGAGCCGGCTGGGCGTAATGGATTACAGTTGGGCTGAGTGATGTGTCTGAACGCCAGAAAGCATAAATGTACAACATGTTTTCACACAAATCACCTCTGGGTCAATAAACTGTGAGTCCAGATCCTGTGATAAGTCCAAGTAAATACTCCACATCAATCTTGGGCTTAAATTACACACTGGTTTGTGCTGACAATGTGAACTTGACATCAAACAGTGTAAAAAGACTTCTGGGTAAGCAGTTGAGCGCTCTGCGCCCTTGTTGGGCCATCGTGTGTTAAGTAGGTCAGTGTGTTAAAGTGCCAGTCTCGACTGTGTATATTTGCCTGCTCAGCTCAATCAGTGTAACACATCGTGAGATGGATCTAGTGACATAACAAAATTCAGAGCCGAAACACGCTACAAACGAGGCACACGTAAATACGATTTCAACATTAAAGTGGGCTTTGATATTAAAATGAGCGTGGACAGGAAAAAATCTAGTCGGAATTTCTTAAAGTGGCACGGACGGGTCAGATGTTGGGCAGACCCGCCGTCTAGATGACGTTGCCATTTTAAAAAAAGCTCGTCTGTCCCCCTACATAGAGCTAATTGCTTCCATATGGTGACACTCATACCAGCTAGAGCAGGCAGGGGGCTGAAATGACTTCCACATGCTCCAGCGAAATTACTTAAAGGTGAAGAAAGGCTAGCGAAGGAGAAACCAGAGTTATCCTAGCCGCAGATTTGGATTCGCAGCGCATGTTGTTTTTCCCATGTGCTTTGGAACGGTCCTGTATGGGAAAGGGATGTGTGCTGTGACCTACAAGCCTGTTTGAGTTGGGACGGATTAAATATGTATCAAAAGAACAGACCCATCCAAAACACGTCAACTTGAAGGGCAGATAAAGACGATATCAGCCTTTAAAATTAATTTTTTTTAGTAACTGTTTTCTACTGTTGCAAATAGCAGGACTATATATGGTTGCTACAGTATATAATTGAGTACTATTATTTATGAATATTTTCAATTAGTTTTGATTTTAAATTTTGTTAAAATATTGTCATTTTCATTAGATTTTTTTTTAATACGTCTATATAGTTAAATTTTATTTTACTTTTAGTTATTTTAGTACATTAAGACTTTAGATATACAAAGAAGGTGGCTTTCCTGTAGCTCAGTGGTTAGAGCATGGCACTAGCAATGCCAAGGTCATGGGTTCGATCCCAGGGATTGCACATACTCAAGATAAAAATGTATAGTATAATGCAATGTAAGTCGCTTTGGATAAAAGCGTCTGCCAAATGCATAAATGTAAATGTAAATGTAAGAAGGTGCAGTCATATTACTATGAATGGGAGAAAGTGCAACACTCAATATGGCGGAATAAGTCCCGCCTTCTATATAAAACAACCAATCGCCAATTGGTAAAGTCATTGCATCACTGCAACTGTCGTTAGAAGCTCCGTTTCCTATAGAAACAGTCAGACGCGCACTTATGACTGCACATGCGCATTGGCTGGTGCAGCCTGAAAAATGCAGATTTTTGTCATGATTTGAGCATTTAAAAAGAAAATGTATTAGACGGATTTCATTGGCGATTTCAAATATGAAATTTAATCGTAAGCTTGGTGAACAGCTTTGGAGAAATTGATGTTTCCCCATTCAGAGAGATAGGAGCTGTACTTGCATGACTGAAATAGCTGCCTGAGAGGCGTTTTAAAGATGGCCGCCGAGTGAAATGACTTGCCTTAAAGGGACTTTGGTTAAACTAACTGAAAATGAGAAATGTTGCCTTGGCCACTAGCTGAAATAAATACATTTTTTATATTTTATTTTATTTCCATGAACATTTAATCTAAGTAACAAAAATGTTTTTATAGTTTGTTTTTATCATAAAGCAATATATACTATATACCAAATCTCAGCCGCTTGATTTTTATATATATATCATCGCAAAATGTAAACTTCGCTCAGCTCTAATCTGCTAAATGCAACTATAAAGGCATGAAGATATTATAAACATTAAAATCATGACTTCCTGTTAAGCTGCTTTAAAACATTACACATTGTGAATAGCACTATACAAATAAATTTGACTTGACTTTTGGTCTAGTTAACTATGATAACCCTGTTGGGTGGTTTTTAGGGTGTTGCTAGTTGGATTATTACTGATGCATGTCAAAAAAGCCTGCTTTCAAGTCTATACGATCTTCTAAGGCCTGGAAGACACTAGATGATTTTCATATCTTAACTGATATTAAAACCATAGGAGAGCACAGATATAAAGAGAGTTTCAACTAATTTTCAACATTATAATCCTCTGAACATGCGGCCAGATCGTGAGACCACAAACCTGCTGATTGTAGTAAACAGTGTTGGGGGTAACGCATTTGAGTTACGTAATCAGATTTCTTTAAGTAACTAGTAAAGTAATGCATTACTTTTTTTCACTATATTAAATTACACAAATATACTTTATGTATTTAAGCTCACTTTATTATCCAATGTCTTTGCTGCTGACCTTCAATGATCTAATTCAACCATACTAATAAGCAAAAACTACTTTAGATTAGATTTAGAAATAAGAGTGTTGAATTTTCTCCTCCTGTATCCTATTCTTCTTTAATCGAGAATGGCAGCACAGCTGAAAGGTTTGTTTGAGCTGCGCCCTCTACTGTACAGGCGTAAATATGCATTTTCTTCAGCCTGAGGCTTATTCATTTCACTTTTGGTGTGAAAGGGCCTTAACATTTGCCAAAAATATAACTTTTTTTGTTGTTATTAAATAACAAACAAGCAAGCCCAGCCCAGCCCAGGTGAGAAAAAGTAACGCAAAAGTAATGTAATTCATTAATGTCGTCAGCTGGCTCTCCTGGCATTAGTTCTGTTTTGCAGCGAAAAACAAAAAAGGAGAAAAAGAATATTGGTGAAATCTTGGCTGATGAGACGCTATAGTCTTCTCTCTCAGTTCTTCACTTTCATGTTTCATCTATAAATGCAAACAACATCCGGTTGGTGAAGCTTGCTCGCTCTCATTGGCTATTGCTGGTATCCCGTCGGAGGCAGATCAATCAAGAGATGTTAATATCAAATATGTTGGGACTGGGGAGGCTCCGACTCGATCAGGTGCAGTAAAATAATTGTAATGACACCACACAATTGAGGATTTTTTTGGACGAAAAGTCGGTTGCAACAAGCCTTGTATCGGGCTACGCCCCGCGATCATTGGGGGTGCAAATCGAACCCAAAGTCGGGCTTTAAATCTTCAAGTGTGTGGCCAGCATAAGGGATATTTTCAGCTGTTTTATCATCTGCCAGTGGAAAATCGTACGTCTAAATGTTTTGAAAAGCAATAGCACACATCTCCTCAGCAAAACACGTGATTTGAGGAATCATTCATATTCAAATGCCGAAGTGTAAGTACTTAGTGATAGGGGTTTGTTCAATGGCATAACCCTATGTATGAGCAATAGTAATGCCACTATAAATAATAGTGGTTGGCTCAATGATAATTATATAAGCTCATTCCCCAAAAGAACATTTAAAACAGGAATTTTAGAGATGATCCCAGAAACCCACTCTTAAATTTCTATTCAAAAACAATCTAACTAGGTTTTCACATGGTCTTTTTCCATAGCAGACAGAGAAAAAAAATCTTTCCATTTACAGGCACCAAGCCTAAAGTCAACTGAGGCATTGAGACATCTAAACAGATAGGGAAAATTTCTCCTGTACAGCCAAAACATGCATTTTAATGATACTAGCAATGCATGCTTATACTACAAATTGAATGTCATCAAAAATAAAGCACTGCTGAAATACGTTTCATACAGGCGTCTTCTCTTTTGAGAAGTTTACTTCTGACTGACTGATATTTTCATGCTCCATTTCTCCTGAAGGCATAAAGTGCAGACAGGGAGCTTTTAGGGCCATGAAGATAAAGCAGAGACAGATATGCTGTTCTGCTCTTCAATTCAGAGACTTACGATTAATCCATGAAGTGCTTTGACTGCAGTTTATTAAAGGAATAATTCACCTCCAATTTTGTCTTCACCCTCATGTTATTCCTAATCCATATGTTAATGTTAAGACGTTCAGGACTTTTATGGCGTCTTTTTTGGAGCTTGTTGACAGGCTCTGGTCATAATATGCTTTTACTGTAGCAGCTCAGAGCTTCTTCAAAAATATTATATTTTGAGTATCACAAAGGAGTGCGAGACAAAAATAGATTCTGATGCATCATGATTCTGTCTTCAACGATTTTGTTTATTGCTTGAAATATGTTTCTTTCTTCCTCTTTATTACTTGTACTATATTTGTTACTATATTGTAACATATGCTATATAATAAATCCATATAATAAAGCTAAAATAACACTGACAAAGTCTGTAAACTCATTAATGATTAAGAAAAAATGTAGATCAAGAATCGTTTTAGAATGATTCCCGGAATCGGATCAGATCATGAGGTGCCTAAAGATTCCAAAAAAGAAACAAAGCCATACAGCTTTAGAAAACGACGAATAAATAAATGATGACGGAATTTCCCTTTTTTGGTGAACTATCCCTTTAAGAAACTAAAATGGGAAGCTCTTGTGACAGAGGTCTTTAAGCATAATCTGAATTACCCATGATTCAATAAAACATCTGCCTCACCAGCCTCCCTAACAAAACCCCTTTCAAGACATTCAGAGTCAGATTGAGCCTATTGATTGTTGCAGTTTGCATTTCAATAACAAGACCCGTCGGTTTGAAAGATTTCCAATCAAAAATCAAAGTCCCTAGTAAATGTATACAACTATTTAGCAATATGTTAATGAGCAGTTAATTAGTCCAGAGTGGTGTTACGATCACAGCTGAACCTAAAAGAAAGTGCCGACATGGCTAAAAACCTTCTAAGGTCAAACTTTGAGCGTGAAATCAGGACACGGAGCACAAAACCTCGTGCATGAGCAAACAGGATGAACCCTGCACCTGCACTGTAAGGAAGTGACTGCTACAGATATTCATTAGGACAAAGGTCAGATTCTTCTCCTAAATGGTGCCAAGAGGCCTGTAAAAAACGAGCTCTGGTACGGTGGAGGTATTGCTGTCTAGGCACTGAGGCACAGCGGACTCGCATTTGACAACCTCTGCAGAAATCTCCACCCCGTGGGTCTGATCTCAGGATGTCAGTTACACCTTCACAATTCAGATCGATGTCTACACTACAAAAAAACACAGAAACACTCTTATTTGAATGATGATACACTTTCCAGCTTGTCAGACACATATTCACTGGCTTTTCACACTGGTGAAAGAACGGTACAGTGAATTCAAACCATGTGGCTTCTTTCTCAGTTATTTTGTACAAATTTTTTATTTATTTTGAAAGAAATTGAAACTTTTATTTAGAAAGGATGGATTATATTGATCAAAAGTGACAGTAAACACTTTTGCATTGTTACAAAATATTTATATTTCTATAAACGCTTTGTCTATTCATCAAATAATCCTTAAATTTATCATAGTATCCACAAAAATATGAAGCAGCACAACTGTTTTCAACATTGATAATAATAATAAATGTCCCTTGAGCAGTATATCAGCATATTAAAATGATTTCTGAAGGATCATGTGACACTGAAGACTGGAGTAATGATGATGAAAATTCAGCTTTGATCACATAATACTACATGCTGGGTATAAATAATAATAAATGCTGGGTTAAAAACAACCCAAGTTGGGTTGAAAATGGACAAACTCAGCGGTTGGGTTGTTTTAACCCAGCGGTTGGGTTAAATGTTTGTCCAACGTGCTGTGCAGTTTTATTTAACCCAAATATTGTTTAAAAATTACAATATGGCTGGCTTAAAATGAACCAAAATAGGTTGGAAATTAAAAATCAGACATAATTAGAGGCAACAGTAATAATCAAAAGTTTAACATTTATTAATAAGAAATGTAATAAATGTTTATTGTTTAATTATTATTCATTAAACATATTAATAAACGTTAATTTCCAACATATTTTGGGTTCATTTTAAGCGAGCAGTACAGTCATTTTTAAACAATAGTTGAGTGAAATAAAACTACCCAGCAGGTTGGGCAAACATTTAACCCAACCGCTGGGTTAAAACAACCCAATTGTTGCCCAATTTTTTTAGAGTGTGATATATACACAATATTACTGTTTTTTCACTGTATTTTTGCATAAGAGACTTTTTTCAAAAACAAAAAAAAATCTTACCAAAAGGTATAAATGATGATAACATAAATAAAGTCTGAAACAGTCAAATTCATATATATATTTCAATATTTATTGAATTATAGTACTATTTATAATCAGAATTTCCCTCACTTTATTCACATCTTGTTTTTTTTCCTGAGGAAGATCTCTTACTTAACAATTTGCCCAAAAGAAAAAAAGAAAATTTTACAAGAAAATACTATTTCGGTCTTTCTACTTTTAAATTTCAAGTTTAATGTGTGTTACTTGTTATTATTTGTAAGTTACTAAGTATAAGTTACTAGCAATTTAGTAAATTCTCCACCAATTTTTTTACCCAGTGTATCTTAGAAGGCAGTAATCATGTTGCAAAACAGACTTAGCATCAGATGATGCCTTAAAATGCTACCTATGTTTTGGAACAAAGATAAAATAGGATGCTAGTGGTTAGAGATGTGTCGGTCTGTTGGATGATGTCTATAGATTAGGGCTTCCTCGTGTTACAATAACATAACCAGTCAGAAACCCTGTGTCTGTCCGTCCACTCGGGATCAATTTATAACCACACCACTTTGCTGATTCATCTGTCTTACGTGATTCTCCATGAATATTTCATGAACTGTGATATGGAATGGGAACCGGCTCAGAAATGCCAGATATCAGATTTTATACCTATTGTTCTGCTCATCTCAACATGCAGGGAACAGAAAGCATAACAGCAAACATCAGGCTACGAAAAAACACAGCAGTGAAAACAAACTCTCTCTTTGATAATATCTATCCGACCATGAGCCGAGGGACGTGTTGGAACAGTAGGACTATTTTTATCATGATCAGGAGCTTGTGCACTGACAGGACAGTCAACACGCCACCACTATACACAAGCTGAGCCTCAGCAAAGATTTGCTCTCATCTAAACACAGCTAAAACACAAGCACAACAGTCTGTGAAGTGGAAAAACGAGTTTTTATTACAACACGCGAAAGGCTTTCCAGAAATCTGCAGGGAAACATTACTGGAATCTTTGGAAGGTTTAAGAAAAATACTGCAGTCAGAACTACAGATGATTAAGGTGACTTGCTGAAGGTGGTCAATAATGTAGATTAAAGCAGGTGTCGACATCTGTGCCTCTGAAGGCTGCGTTAATGGGTCAGACATCAGCAAAACACCACTGCACACATCTGTTTGGAATAATTAAGCTTTTTTTAAAGGGGACATATCATGAAAATCTGACTTTTTCCATGTTTAAGTGCTATAATCTGGTCCCCGGTGCATCTACCAACCCAGAAAATGTGAAACAGGACAACCTAGTAACTTTGTTTTGGTAAGCCTTTCTCTGCAAGCATGTGAAAAAACAAGCCGCACCCCTAGTGATGTAGGAAGGGGATCTCATTATAATTTTAACGCCCCTTAATCTGCACATTTCCACCCACTGCGCCGCCATTTTGTTTTCGCAAGCGACAACGGTGTACCAGTTCTAACGCTATGGCAAAAGTTCGAACAAAGCTGTTCTGTCGTTGGCTGCACAGATGAGCACAGACACTATTTAGGCCATGTTGGGCTGCATTAGAGAAGAGGAAGAGTTGTTGTAGTAGAGTGTTGTTGTCATGCCGTTATTTTACGCCGGACTGCTTCACAAACGAGGGTCAATTCAACGCTGGATTTGCACAAAAGATTAACATGACGGCACATGCTATGAGTTGAATCAACTCCACAGCAACTACATAAATTTATCCACTAACCATTCAGAAACGTCCAGTTTCATTCTAAAAGTTGTAACTTCTTCCTGAGTCTCTCCATCAGTGTCGACTCCGGTTTGAACAATGTAAGGCTGAACACCGTTACTGACAATCCTCATTTTGGCTGCGTGAGATTCTCCAGCTTTGTTGTTGTTGAGCAACCGAAGCGTGAGCTGTTAAAGCTCCGCCCTCTTCTGGAAAGGGGGCCGGGAGCAGCAGCTCATTTGCATTTAAAGGGACACACACAAAAACGGTGTGTTTTTGCTCACACCCAAATAGGTGCAAATTTGACAAGCTATAATAAATGATCTGTGGGGTATTTTGAGCTGAAACTTCACAAACACATTACAGTGTATTATATATTGTGAAAAAGGGCAGAGCAGGTCCCCTTTAATGTTTTAGAAACAAAGTGAAGTCTATTATACTCACCAAGGCTGCATTTAATTGATCAAAAATACAGTAAAAACAGTAAAATTGTTCAATATTATTGCAATTTAAATACACTGGTTTTTATTTGAACATATTTTAAAATGTAATTTATTCCTGTGATCAAAGCTGAATTTTCAGCATCATTACTCCAGTCTTCAGTGTCACATGATCCTTCAGAAATCATTCTAATATGCTGATTTGATGCTCAAGAAGCATCTTATTATTAGCGATATTGAAAACAGTTGTGCACCAAGTCAGCATATTAGAATTCACTGTATTTTTGATCAAATAAATGCAGCCTTGGTGAGCATAAGAGACTTCTTTCAAAAATGTTTTAAAAAATCTTAATTATTCCAAACTTTTGTATATAAATCTAAACAAATCCACACATAAATCAGTGCATTGCATGAAGAAGGTCAGTAGAAAGCTATTCCATGAAAGTTAACAGTGTTTTAGGAGAATACTTGTGATGCAGAAAGTTGGATGCTTTTCAGAAGAATGTAGTTCATTCATTTCCCAAATGCAGCAGTCTAAAGGAACGCATTGCTGAAATGGATACTGTAGTCAGGCACACCCACCCTGTGGTAAGCTGACAGCTAAACAGGCATTGTTTTGATGTATCATACGGTCTCTCTTGACTTTTAGAATAACAGATTGTCAGCTCATCAGACATGGAATGAAGAAACCGACATTGCATTTCACATAGCCTGACAACAACATGGAAACGCAAACACACCTACAGCTCACATTCCCTAATGATGGCAGGTGTACGCTGTCTTTGCATCATCAAATAACCTTCAAAAAGGCATGCATACTGCAAGCGCAGGGGTCGGCGACAGCAGTAGTAGACCCCTGTAGACTCAACCGCACACACACACACACGTACGTCTACATGTCAGGCTGCACTGCATGTCTCCCTGCATCCGTGTGCAGCAGGCAGCGATGCACCAGCCTGCAAAATGTAGGTGAAGCACCAGCAGCACTGCACACACTACTCAAAATGTGCACGTTGGAGTGATTTATCATGTGCATTGGCTTGCATATCTATCACAGGTACATGTCATTAATTTTACTAGCATGTAAAAGCCCATCCCCCTCCACCAAAAGAAAAAAATCTGAATAAATGGCATTAAAATTTCATCCAAACCCAAAATACACATCTTATGACAATGCATGCTAAAAATAATCCAATGTCAATGCAAATTATTAATGAAAAGACGGCAGATGGTGAATACACCCACTTTACATACTGACACACTGAACTATTGAACATGCATGTATGATATTCCGGCCATGATGGTGTATATGATGATGCAGATACATTCAGTGAGCAAACATACATACAACATTGCAAATTTCCAAACTATTCCGTTTTTAAATCCCCAATTACGCCTAATGTGTCGAAATAGAATATAAGATGCAGAAAAAGGTTCTTACCCCGAAGCACACTGGTTTTATCCATGTACATCGCGCAGCAAAATACGAAACCAGTCATTAAAATACAGAACGGGGAGACACAATCCCCCCCAATCACTCAAGGACGAAATAAGAATCAAATGAATAGGATTAACGCTAAATAAAACGCAATTCCGGTTGCTCCTCCAGTCCACCGGCGAATGATCTAAGGCGCGAGGAGGATCTGCGCTCTCACGCGCATCTCCAGCGCCTCGAAACCAACGCGCGTTCACTACACAAACCCACCGCAAAAACCAAGTTAATGACACCAAAACGACACTAAAACGAATATACTAAAGGTTTTTGCAGCGGTGGCCATGATGACACCAAAAATGCGGATATAATAAGGAAATAAAATGCACCCTCGCGCCCCCCACCCCTCGCCGACTGCCCTGACACACACACAGACAGCAGCAGCAGCAGCAGCAGGACCGGGTCCCTCCTCCCCTCACCATCATCTTTACCATCCTCAGCTCTGTTTCCTTGACAACAGTTTAGAGGGTTTAATTTGGACTGTGTATATATTGTGATACAGCTAATATTATCATTCAAAGCAAAAATGATACAATTATTGTGTCATTTGTGCCTGTATTGTTGTATTTTCTAAATTCACACTGTTAGCTACAAAAAAGTGCCTTGGCATTACTATGGTATTTTGACACATATACCATGTTATATTACATTTGCATCACATTTATTCACTTATCAAATTATTTTACCCAAGGCAACTTACAGTTCATTCAAGGTACATAGTTTTATATATATTAGGATGCATATTGTATATAAGGAATGCATTAAATGTGCATTTGCTGGGAATCAAACTAATGACCTTGGCATTGCTAGTATCAGGCTTAATACAGAAATACAGTGATGATATCAGATATACTATGGTACTTTGATATACACACGCTACTAAAATGAATGTACTCCAAGGTATTTCTAAGAAAAAAATATATCAAAATAATAATAATAAACATGGAAGTACTACTTTTGTGCAAGCTGCACACTTACAATTAAATGAAAACAAAAAATACAAACATACAATAACTCAATCACAAAAATGGGAATAAATATAAAACATTTATTAAACAAAAATAAAATATAATATTTTTTAAAAAATCCTGCAGCTGTAACACTGCTGTTTCACTTTACTCTAAAATAATAGATTGATGTGATTAATTGAACTGATACATTTGAAATGTACTCCGTTAAAAAGGTTTGGACTGATCGAGGGCCTGTGACTCATGGAATAACCATCTTATAGTTAAACCGCATGCGTAGCGGTGTGTAATTAGGTTCTCTTAAAAATAGGCATCACAAATGATCACGCACATGACCCTGTCTGTCATCATCTACATGTACGGACTCCAACCAGAGACTGTATGAGGGGAAGGAGACAAGCCACTCCTAAGAAAATGAATAAAAGAAACCACAACAATTAATGGGAGCTGAAGGAAAGGAAGTCCTGTCTTCCAGTCTAAAGAGTTAGTCACCTTTTTGAAAGAGGAATTGCCTTTTTTTTTTCTTTTTCTTTTTTTTACTGTACAACCAAAATGTTCTGCACGTTTTTAATTTGATTTGAAACTAACTTTATGATACCACTTTGGTCAAGATTTTATTGCTGATTTGAAATGTAAATGAAACAAGCTTAAGAAGAGCACTGGAGATTTCAGTCTTTCACTATTCAAGTGGAAATTAGCTGTACTTGTATACTTATTACCTGCATAAACAGCATTTCTAAGAAGGAAGTGCAATTATTGGGGTAAAAACTACAAATCAGCCACAATTAAGTAGTTTATCATATCTAAATATATATCCAAATACAAAACCTAATAAAAGTAAGCTATTATGTCTGAAAATAGTCTTATAAGCAACTAGGGAACACACAGATCTGTGTGTATATTATATATATATATATATATTAGTTGCTAGTGGCTACACAATGGTACAATTTTGTTTGTTTGTCCCCAATCTGCTTT
>RJVU01030786.1:1342321-1387111 GCA_003731715.1 Anabarilius grahami
TAGTAAAGTAATAAAATTAAATAAAAAGTTTGAATGTTTGGGACATACAGGGCAAAAACTGTTCAAAAACAGCCCAATAAATGAAGACATAATTTAAAAACAAATGACAAAATTGGGTGTTTTAAAGATCCATGCAAGAATGGGATAAATATGACCTACCCAAACTTCCCGTTTCAATAGGAAATACATTCATGTCCTTGGAAAAAATAGGAAATATGTCTATGATGTGATCATTTAAATAAATAAATAGGTAGATAAATACATATTTTTTTATTAATAAATTAAAAATATAAATTTGTATTAATTAAAAATATACATTTCATAAATTAAACATTTTTAAAATACATTTTTAATAGCAATAAAACACATTAAAATGTAATAAAATAAAAAATAAATAAATAAAAAGGAAAAAAAATAGATCTAAATAAAAAAACTAAAAAAGGCAAGGAAAAATNGGAAAGGAAAAATATTCTTTGAATTTATAAAAAAAAAGTAATAAATTTTTTTTTTAAAGTAATAACTAAATATTACATTAACCAAGTAAAATCTATATAATATAATATAATATAATTAATATAAGCCCATGGGACATAAAAATGCAAGTCACAATAAAGATCTTGTTTGCCTTAGCATAGACACTGTTTCCCTGTTAGCTACAATAACCTAAGAAAACTACAGGTCCAGGTTTATTAAATTCACCTTTGCATTTAAACAGAAGCAGTCACGTGGTGAAAGTGTTTTTCACTGCATTAAGAAGGAAGGAAAGAGAAGTGGAAGGTGAGAGAACAGTAATCTCGCTCTGTCTGTCACGCTGTCACTTTGTTCACAGCTAGCTAACACTTACACAGTACCTGCTAAAGACTGTTTGCTTGGTCAACACTGCGATTAATCACATCCGCTTCAGGCTATCACACGCATTACTAACCCAGGGTTTACATAAAATACAACTCTTATGATAACCTCGATTTCGCTAGGGAAATATGAAAAAGTGCCCTAAGGGGACATGTGTGGTTTAGGAGAAATGCGTAGGGCAAATGTCAAGTGTCAAGTGTCAAGTGTCAAGTGTCAAGTGTCAAGTGTCTTGCTCAAGGGCAAAATCTCATTCTTATGGGGTTGGGGGTTGACTAGTAAACACTCTTTAGCTTGAGCAGCATTTGGTGAAACCAACAGCCATTGCTTTCTCTGTAACATCATGACTGTGTCCCTTCGGTTCTCCTGCGTGAGCCCCGGCCAAACCTCTGAGGTTTCTATTTATACCCGTGAGTGGTGCATGTGTGACCGAAATGCCTGTCAGTGCTCTTTGATAGCTATATTTTCTCATCATTTAACTCTTTATGTACCACTGTGCTGTTTTTATGAAACTATGGACCTTCTGGAAGCTCAACAGAAGTGGAAACTATATTGATATTATTAGAAGTGTTTGCAAAGACAAGCACCACCACTACAAGTGCTCATTCAAACCCTATAACTTTAATACAGGGAGCTGAGCAGCAGCCATTCACTTGCATTATATGGACTCACAAAGATGGATTATTTTCCTAAAAATCTTCCATTTGTGTTTATCTGAAGAAAGTCATATACATCAGGATGGCATGAGGGTGAGTAAATGAGAGAATTTTCATTTTCGGGTTTAAACATTAAACTTTGTTGCACCAATTTTGCTTTGTGGAGACGATTGCTCTGAAACAAACCTGAAACAGTTTGATCCTAAAGCAACAACCAAACCGATTTTTTTTTAAACTTTTCCTACTCAGTTTGTGTTTATTTCATATCATGCACAGCACGAAATATGGATGCAATTATGAAACAAAAAATGAAAATATGCAAAAACCAATAGAGATAGACTTTTATGGGATCCTAACAAGAAACAGAACAGTAAAGCTTCATCAACACAGCTCCCAGTTGCTCCTTTCACTCCACTGTTTATTTCCCCAAAGGCTCCAAATCACATTACCCTACAACAATAAAGAAAGTGTAGACCATGTCTAAATATTACGCAGGGCTGATAAATCAACATGCTAAAGTGAAACTGTAATCAGATGAACTCTCTGTTGCACTGCCTTTCCCTCTGTATTTGCAATTTTAGTACATTTAATAAAAGTTAACTACTTGAGGAGGAGGGAATTGTTGTTTCCAAAAGACTATTTAAATTCACAATAAGTGCATTAACATTACAATTATGCTTAACCCAACCGCTTGTGAGGTCATGTCAACACCTTAAACTGTGGCCTTTTATCGGTTAAAGGTCATAAACCCAATTTGAAGTAAAATCCAATCAACACACATGGATAGTCATTATGCAAATTTCAGTACATCATTCAAAAGTTTGGGATCAGATGTTTTTTTTAAAGAAATTAGCCAAATATTTCTATTCAGCAAGGATGCATTCAATTAATCAAGTGACAGTAAATTCTTTTATAATGTCAGAAAAGATTTCTGTCAAATAAATGCTGTTCTTTTTAACTTTTTTATAAAAAATTTTTTTAAAAAAAAGTTAAAAAAAATGCATCGATCTCCACAAAAATATTAAACAGCACAACTGTCTTCAATAATAATAAATGTTTCTTGAGCAGCAACATCAGCATATTAGAACAATTTCTGAAGGATCATGTGACACTGAAGACTGGAGTAATGATGCTGAAAATTCAGCTTTGATCACAGGAATAAATTAAATTTTTAAAAATATTAAAATAGAAACCAGTTATTTAAAAATGTAATAATATTTCACAATATTAATGTTTTTAGTGTGTTTTTGATCAAATAAACGCAGCCTTGGTGAGCAGAAGAGACTTCAAAAACATTAAAAAAATCTTATTGACCAAAAATGTTTGAATGGTAGCGTTTAAGAAAAAAACCTAAAGTAGTCAACCTCACTAATCAAGCTGGTTTTTGGATGACTAGACGACCCGTAATTTGAATGTGCTTATGAAAATGATAGACTTGTACTAGTCTGTACCAATAATAAATGTATGTTAGGCTGCTTTAGGCTCTTGAGGTCTTGGACATGAGTCCTTTCCTAATCCAGTAATGATGAGACAAATACATTTGGACAGTTTCTTATGCTTATTTGAGGTATCATATCCTTAAATAAAACAATATACAACTATTCACATAGTAACATTTAATACTTATGTCTGTTCAATTCTCTAACCCTAAATACTAATTACTGTGATGCATAAATGTGTGGGTTTGAAGGTCATCTGTCATTTAGTGCTACAAAGTGTGCAAACATACAATTTTCACAATTCATAATATTGGAAATGAAGACACACATCCAGAATGGAAACAACCACCTCAGAGTAATCTAATCTCTCGACCAGATGGCTTTTATATGAGCATGTGGGCGTTTATAAACGTCTTAAAGGGTACGTCTGCTGAATTGAAGGCATAGTTCTGCTGCCATTGTTCCAGAGGCTGAGGTCAGTAAAGCATTTATGAAGGCCAAGATTTAAGATCTCACATTGCTATCTGATCAAATTTCTTTTTATCAATGATTCTGCCAAAACAAATCAGACTTTTCTAGAGAACCTTGAAAAACAATATGAAGTGAATATTTCTGCAAGAAGACTTTCATTGTGTAGGTTGCAATTATTAAAGTGGACTTATTATGCCACTTTTCACATAATATAAGTCTCGTAATATATATCACGTAATATATTTCATGTAATATAAGTCTCTGGTGTCCCCAGAATGTGTCTTTGAAGTTTCAGCTCAAAATACCCCACAGGTCATTTATTATAGCTTGTCAAATTTGCCCCTATTTTGGTGTGAGCAAAAACACGCCGTTTTTGTGTGTGTCCCTTTAAATGCAAATGAGCTGCAGCTCCCGGCCCCCTTTTCAGAAGAGGGCGGAGCTTTAACAGCTCACGCTTCATTTGCTCAACAACAAAGCTGGAGAATCTCACGGCCAAAATGAGGATTGTCAGTAACGGTGTTCACTGATGGAGAGACTCAGGAAGAAGTTACAACTTTTAGAATGAAACAGAAGGGTTAGTGGATACATTTATGTAGTTGCTGTTGATGAGTTGAATCAACTCCACTAGCATGTGCCGTCATGTTAATCTTTTGTGCAAATTAGGGCTGCACAATTTATCGCACGATACAAAAAATAACATTGAACTTAAACACGATTCTTAGTACGATTATGAAATCGCAAAGGCTGCGATTATTCTTTTATGCGCAGCTTGTCAATGAAGTATGGCTCCAAATGCTAATCCATCTGAAAGCTTGGGTTTGAATCACTTATATTGTACATTTAAAAAAGCAACAAACAACGTCAAACATCTTTCCAGACATGACAAGCATTTATTAACATCTTGTCCAACAAAAGACAACATGTTTTTACTCCAAACTCACTCCATAACGACAGTTGAGCATGTGAGGGGATGAAGCTTCTTACACAGAATAAGGCAGTCATGTGTTTATTAGTCATGTTTAATCAATCAAAACGTTTCAATCTTCTGTTTATTCAGCTACAGCGATATGACGCATGTTATCTTCTTCTGCAGCAGAGCATATTTGGAGTTTCTGCGCAAGAGCGCCCTCTGGCTTTCAGATGGAGAAGCTTTTACTACTGATCACAGAGCCGTACATCTCTGACAAGCTGCGCATAAAATAATCGCAGCCTTTGCTAAATCGCGTGCGATTTAATTGCGATAAATCGTGCAGCCCTAGTGCAAATCCAGAGTTGAATTGACCCTCGTTTGTGAAGCAGTCCGGTGTAAAGTGACGGCATGGTAACAACACTCTACTACAACTCTTCCTCTTCTCTAAAGCACCCCAACATGGCCTCACCCCCTTTGTTGTGTGTTCTCGTGGGCAGGGTTTATGTAAATTTGGGGGTTTGTGAAGTCACTAACCCGGGAAGAAGCTCATTGTAGTCCCTACCAGCCGTTTGTTGTAGTTCTTAAAGCGATTTCTGTAAAAGAAAATATCTCCCTTTGGATTGAACTTTGAGCGTCGTAACTGCAGATGTTGTTTATGATCTAACAGCAACATTACACACTAACTAAAGTTAAAAAAGCGAAATCATAATCAAGGACGCCTTTAATATAACAAAAAGTCGGCACACAATTTGTTACTCAGCAAAGAAGATGATACTATGACTAGAGCACAACAGTAATCTTCCATAATTTCAATGACCTTAAGGGGACGTTTTTCCCCCATTAATTTTCTCCATTGGAATTATAAATAAATAAAGAGCTTTAAACCATGAAACAAATCAACCAGCTCTGAAATGAATCACAAAATTACAAACTTTTATTTGAGGCAAACATAAATAATTAAACAAATAAATCTTGATTTATACTAATTGGTAATATATTTTTAATTTATTGCATTTAGCCATGTACAAACATATAAGTAGTTTGGGAGTTTAGGAAGATTGACTGGATTATGTCATTAGCAGTGCTTCATGGGAGTGGGTGGTTGTTTTTGCCATAATTTATCACACTTACTTGTGGCTTTTACAGAAACATCTATCATCATTTAACAACCTCGGATTTTATGGTAGGTCTATCTCCAAAGGTTTATACGTTACTGTTAAAAATCATTTTAATTTTAAGATTTTTACTTCTGGAAACCTGGCTGTTGTGCTGTATTGCACAGCAATCAAACTAGGGTGAGGTAAAGTAAACGTACTGTATTATCCCTCCCTACTCTGTGTTTATAAAACAGGCCAAGAGGGTCATGAGCGTGGGTCTGTTTTGCATACAGGGCTTCCTAAAGCACAATCTGGATTAGAGAGCCAGTAAAGCGTCGGTCTCCTTCTTTCCCAACCTATATATGGATACATCCCGAGAACTGTTTCTTTAACGGCGCTCTGGAGATTTACAGGGAGTTTGGCTGATTCACACAAGTGTAATTCTCCACAGAGCGCCAGGCCGAGCAGCCAGACAGACTTCCTACTCATCTACCGAGTTGGCTGTTGACCAATGAGAACTGTTGCGCTTTCACACTGTCATAATAACAGCACTGCAGCCGCTCAGACTGATCAGAACTGAAGGAGCTGGAGTTTTCTCGCTCACAGCTACTCGTGATATCGGTCTGGGAGGAGATAAGATTGTCTTCCAAAACTATGTGACAATGATCATGGGAGTTGTGGGGCTGATCGTACTCGTGCGTTGCTCAGATACACACCCTTTTAAGAATAGACGGATCCAAGTTTTTGCAACACGTTCTTCCCTCACATTCCAACATTTTCCAGCAAAACAGATTCAGAGACATAGAAAACATGGTGTGAAATATGGTTTCTGCTATAATTTCTACAACAGAATAATTTATTTTTTAAAATGAAGACTTCACACTGAGACCTTCCTGGTAAAAAAATACTGTGGTAATATCATGGTACATTAATGGAATCAAACGATAAAACCACCAGGGTACTGAATGATTCATGATCATATTCATTTATTTACATGGTACTCCAATGTACTTCAGAAAACATGTCAGAAAAAAACTAAAACAATACCACATTCAAAACAAAACACGGTGATATCAGTTGGTACTAAGAAGTATAAAGTTTTTTTAAGAAATTAATATTTTTATGCAGCAAGGATGTATTAAATTGATCAAAAGTGACAGTAAAGACAATGTTACAAAAGATTTCTATTTGAAATAAATGTGAACTTTCTTCAAAGAATCATGAAAGCACAACCGTTTTCAACATGGATTATTATAAAAAACGTTTCTTGAGCAGTAAATCAGCATATTAGAATGATTTCTGAAGGATCATGTGACACCGAAGACTGAAGTAATGATGCTGAAAATTCAGTTTTGATCACAGGAATAAATTAGATTTTAAAATATATTCAAATAGAAAACAGTTGTTTTAAATTGTAATAATATTTCACAATATTACTGTTTTTACTGTATTTGTGGTCAAATAAATGCAGTCTTTGTGAGCAGAAGAGACTCTTTCAAAAACATTCAAAAAAAAAAAGAAATCTTACCACAAATTTTGATAAATAAAAAAAATGCTAAGAACGCATATGAAATTAAACCCAATCTGTGATGTCTCCAGCTAGGCATCTTAACTTCAAGTCTATTGGATTAAGAGGGATCAAACATATTTGATGCAGTTATATTGATTACAGATCCAAACGTATTTTAGGGTAATAACTTTCAATGCATTGAGAAAACCCCCACGACCCCATCTGTTACTGTCATACGCAATGAGGATAAAAATGCTTCAAAATAACAGCCTGCATGCTATTTTTATGAGTGATAATTGAAACTGATCTCGTTCTCGAGCTCTATATTCCAGGTTTGTTTGAACCTCTTGTGTTAAATCAGCCACAGACAGTGATATTTCTACTCCACATTTATTTTTCCTTCTTTAAGGTCAACATCAGATTATTCATGATGTGCTGGGATACATTCATTTTACTGACAGTCTGAGAGCTCTTCAAACACAGACTGACTGCACAAGATATCATCATGCATTGCAGAAGAATAGCTATGTAAGCCACACTATTTAAAGCATTGTTCATGTGCAAAAACAGTGCAGGACAATCACCAATGTTTAATACTTAAAGCGTTAATTCACCCAAAAATTAAAATTCTGTCATTAATTACTCACCCTCATGTCATTCCAAACCCGTAAGACCTTCGTTCATCTTCAGAACACAAATGAAGATATTTTTAATAAAATTTGAGTGACTTCTGTCCCTTCATTGACAGTAGAGCTTCACGATTCTGGATAAAACGTGACCCTGGAGCACAAAACCAGTCATAAGTTGCACGGATATATTTGTAGCAATAGCCAACAATACATTGTGGGTCAAAATTATCGATTTTTCTTTTATGCCAAAAATCATTAGGATATTAAGATCATGTTCCATGAAGATATTTTGTAAATCTCCTACCATAAATCAAAAAAAAATTGTGAGTGAATATGCATTGCTAAGGACTTCATTTGGACAACTTTAAAGGTGATTTTCTTGATATTTAGATTTTTTTTGCATCCTCAGATTCCAGATTTTCAAATAGTTGTATCTCAGCTAAATATTGTCCTAACCTAACAAACCATACATCAATAGAAAGCTTATTTATCAGAATTTCAAATAAAATTGACCCTTATGACTGGTTTTGTGGTCCAGGGTCACAACTGAGAATCACGATTTTTTGGTTTCAAGAGATCACGATTCTCCCATGATTCTGAATATAAAATAACATGTAATTTACTAGAGGTTGAGACAAAATATTAATTGCTGGACTCTAATTGCTGGAAAAAATGATTTATTAATTTGAATGAATTATTTAAAAAAAAAAAAGGTTTTGAATGAATTCAATGACTCATTAATAAATACTTGTTTCATTACAGGATGAATCAGTGTTTTTGAACGAATCTTTTGAATGATTGATTCAATGACAATACATTTTTTAACAGTCACTTGTCGCCAGCTAGTGGCGTAAGATGTAATTGATACAACCGTTATTTGAAGCGCCAAGTTCATTTCAAAAGTTGGTTTACTCTTTTGATCGCTATCATAGACATCAGTGTTTATATCCTAAATTTAAACTTATCTCAGCACTTTTGTGATAATTTGAATATTTGTAACACAAAAATAGCTACTGTGTGGTTAAAAAATGCTCTCTCTGGTTCAGCGCGGCAGAACGAACAAATTTTCTGAAGAGACTTGATCGCTTTATATGATGAACAGATTTAATTTAGGCTTTTATTCACATATAAACCATCAACGCACACATAAGTTATGGTAAACAAGCATGCTTACTAGATGTGCAAGAAACAATGAGATTCATTCTCGTGTTACACATCACGCTTGAAGCGTCAAAGTGGTAGCTGCGTAGCTGTCAATGGAGGGACAGAAATCGTTCAAATTGTATTAAAAATATATTCATTTGTGTTCCAAAGACAAAAGTCTTGCAGTTTGGAACGACATGAGTGTGAGTAATTAATTACAGAATTTTTATTTTTTGGTGAACTAACCCTTTAAGGGTTTGTACAAATCCCTAACCCAAACTATAAGCAACAGCAATGGATTGAGCAAACCCCACTAATTATAAAAAGAAGACCTTCACCAGTGACGGCTCTTCATGTGTTTGGCCTTCAAGTGCATCAAAGCCACTAGCGAGTATGGTGGTCAGCACACATGCAACCCACTGAACTGAACTGAACTCCAGACACATTTAATTGGATTTCACAGTGCAGTGCTTGAGTAAATATCCCAAACAGACAGACCCTCAAGTAACCACACAGTCAAGTATAAACATGGCAGCAAAAAGAGACCCCGGTCAGGACAACGAGGCTTCGCTTCAAGGTCTCTGCTGTTGCCTTATCAGCAAGTGAGCAGCGGAGCATGTGAATATCATTACATGCACAACGAACATCTGACGAACTGCATCACAAACACCCTTTTCTCTACATAGACTACTGTGGCTCCAGCAAACTATGATCAAGATACTCACTGCATGCTCTTTATACATTTATATCATCTCCTTTCTAAGCAGAATAAATGGGAATCACATGGAAATGTCAGTCTGATCGTAGGGCATTGATTTAGTGACATGATGTCCTCTGAGACAAACGTGCGGTGGCAGGATAATACATTATGCCACTTTGACTGATGACCTTGTCTTCAAGCACTTCCATTCAGAGCACAATTGCTTCAGTGTTGTGCAGGATAAATAAGACAAATGCTGATTTCTTTCTGGTTATCATTAAAACGAGCTTAATATAGTGTAAAGGTGATTTTTCAGGGACTCAACCGTACAAGCGCCTACACAATATGCTAAACACAAGGACTGGATTGGTGGCATTTTTCTAGTCTTAAAGACATCCGGAGTCAAGAGCATTTCAACATCAGGCATTCCAAGTATTCAGCATCTAAGTTTCTGTTTACATCAGTCCAAATGCGTTACTATTTTACCCTTTAGATGAAGCTTTTATCCAAAGCAATTTACAGTTGTGTGAATTAGGGTAATGTCACAATGTGGGGCACATTTTCTCTATGAACATCACTTATGTCTATTGTTATGTTAACATTATCATGCAGGGCTGTCGTGTGATTGAAGTGTTGAATTATTGTAGTAAATTGTAGAACTGTATAAAAAAAAATAAAAATAAAATAAAAATGTCATAATACACTAATTTCTGTTCTGTCCTTCTGGAGTCACCGGAGGTTAAGTATCTTCCTCAAGGACACAACGGTCATAGTTTGTGTATCTATCCCTGTGGGATTTGAACCTGCAAGCTTTGGTTTACCAGATTTTTATCTACACATGGATCAATGATACTCGTTTTTGTTGTTCAAATACATCTAAAAAAAAACAATTCAACTAAAATCTATTTTTTTAATAAAAATGTCAAGGTGTTGTAACCATCCAGAGATTGATATTAAAGGGGACCTATGCCTCTTTTACAAGACGTAATATAACTCTCTGGTGTCCCCAGAGTGTGTCTGTGAAGTTTCAGCTCAAAATACCCCACAGATCATTTATTATAGCTTGTCAAATTTGCCCCTATTTGGGTGTGAGCAAAAACATGCAATTTTTTTGTGTCCCTTTAAATGCAAATGAGCTGCTGCTCCCGGCCCGCTTTCCAGAAGAGAGCGGAGCTTTAACAGCTTTGCTCAACAACAACAAAGCTGGAGAATCTCACGCAGCCAAAATGAGGATTGTCAGTAACGGTGTTCAGCCTTACATTGTTCAAACCGGAGTCGACACTGATGGAGAGACTCAGGAAGAAGTTACAACTTTTAGAATGAAACTGGACGTTTCTGAACGGTTAGTGGAGAAATTTATGCAGTTGCTGTGGAGTTGATTCAACTCATCGACTAGCATGTGCCGTCATGTTAATCTTTTGTGCAAATCCAGCGTTGAATTGACTCACGTTTGTGAAGCAGTCCGGGATGATGTCACTAACCCGGGAAGAAGCTTGTTGTAGTCCCTACCAGCCGTTTGTTGTAGTCCTTAGTGAATTCTTTAAAAGAAAATATCCCCCTTTGCATCGAACTTTGAGCGTCCGAACTTTGCAGACATTGTTTATGCCTAAAAAGTGGAATCATATTCAACCCCCCCTTTAAAAGGTTTTTAGTTTTTTTTCGGGGGGAGGGGGGACTACAAAAAAAACCCACTTAATTTTGCATAATCTTATAATTAAAAAAAAGGTTAAGTAATTTTGTTTTAAAATATTAATATTGGAATTTTTTGTCAGCCAAATGAAAGTCAGTATGGCATAACAAACACAAAGGAAGCCATTTTGTTGTCATGTGACAAGAAAACGGTCAAAACAGAGGACCTCATGACTGTTTGTCATTAAAATATCATACTTTTTTTTAATGAAAAATCGTGTTCAGGTCAAATACAGCAAACTGATTCAAACTTGAAAAAATGTATTTGAAAACGGTGGTTACATCACTTGACATTCAATAAATCACTTACTTTTTTGTAGAAAATGGCATAAACACCACAAATATTAACACAACAACAATGCAAATATTACTTTTCCAAAAAACTAGATTTTTTTCCAATAAATCTCCTTTCTATCATCCTTATTTGTCACTGACACATCTACATTTGCACATCAGTGTCACCTCTGTAATGTGTAATGATGCTTTGGCATAACTGCACGAGAACCCAAAACATTGATACTGAGAGGAAATGAAACTGGCACCAGAGCATATATAGTGTCATATAAGATCCAGACTCACCTGTTCTGCGCAGGGCCGGCTGTGGACTGGGTAAGCCGCTGCTGATGTGGTACGAGAAGCGCATGCTTTTGAACTGGCTGGAATAGGGGGATGAATTGTGCGGACTGGAGCTGATGAGATGCGCGCTCTTGGGTCGATTCAACTGCATCCCTGCCTGCAAAACCCTCACGCAGGCATATAGGGCTCAAGAGGCGGGCTATTTCCAGGGAACGGGCTCTATATTCCAGGTCCAGATATAAAAGGCGAATCTTCAAAACAGTCCAAGTGCAAAACCAGCAGCCACTCTTGCGTCCTGACGGCGTCCTCCTCCTCCTCCTCCTGTAGATGCTGTAAAGGGTGAATCAGGCAGATCGATCCCCCCTGATCAGCCGGTGGAGAGTGAATCCGATCCAAGTCGCTTTGAGCAACAGAAACAGCCATCAACGAACCACACACAAGTCCAAGCAAATGCGATATAAAGAACTCCCAATACGCAATGACCTTTATGAAAAGCAATCATCCTCTTATGCCATTTGCAGTGTTTCGGTCATCCTCATAGGAGCTCATAGAATGTACACAAACAGACGCAATGAATAACGTACAGGCATTATGAATCCATAACAGGAGAGATTAACATTATTACATGACGTTTCCAAAGCAAAAGCGCTTTGAATAACCACATTGGTTCTGTTAGAGACATTCGCGTTTTAAAACGAACTTTCCCATTAAACTTCTTTCGCAATGTAAAAGGCGCCGCATATTGTCGTTATTATTCCAACGGTTTTCCCCTCCGTTTCCTTTCGGTATAACCGTATCCAAAAATATGCACACTCAGCTGCTTTAAACACAATCCACACTCGCTGTTTGAAAACTCCTCCGACTGTCGGCGTCTCTTAAGAGGGATTCTCGAACAAAACAAATGTTACAATGTCGCAGCGTTCCATTGTTACAATGTTGCGATGTTACAATTCCGCTCTTGTCGCTCTCCACCGGTTGCTTGCCTGTTCTTTTGTGGAACTCGAGTCGACAACGCTAAAGTGTGTTAAACTGAAAACCTCCTCCTCCTTCTCCTCCTCCTCCAGGACATATGAAACCGAGCTTCAACCCCCTCCATCTCTCTCTCTCTCCTCTTTTCCCAAAGTCTGTTTCTCATTTTTTTTTCTCCCTCTCTCTCTCTCTTTCTTTTCCTAAGGGTTTGCGCTTGAAATCTGAGGCAAAGGAAAAACTTTCAAAGGATTTGAACGGTCCCTCTTCCTGAAAAGAAACCCCTGTGTGTCCTAATCGGGAAGATCGTTTATATTTCATAAATTAAACATTTACACCCCATAAAAATATGTGGATTTTGGAGGAGAGCTGAAGTGGTTGTAAACATGAACTCGTCCCATTTGACCTACATTGCACCAGTAGCTGAAGTTGAGGAGGTTTCAGAGGGAGGGGGGGGGGAAACTAACTCTGAGTCAACTTTTAGCCAATTTTGCATTTGGGAGGATCAGATTGGGTGTCATTAGGTTAATAGCACTCCATTGTCATATGACCTTTTATGGAGCATGATTCATCATGTAAACAATGGGTCAATCTCACAACACATCCAATAGTGCTGTCAAATCGATTAATAGCAATTAATTGCATCCAACATAAAAGTTTGTTTATATAATATGTGTATATATATACACATATATATGGAATATATACATACATACACGCACACACACATACACATATATATATATATAAATGAAAGTCTGAATATATGGAATGAATGTTTAATGTATGGATTGAAACTTGAATATATGGAATGAAAGTTTGAATATATGGAATGAAACTTATATATTCAGACTTTCATTCCATATATTCAAGTTTCAATCCATACATTAAACATTCATTCCATATGTTCAGACTTCATATTATAAATACACTAATTTACTGAACGGCATGCCATAGTCTGTAATATTTATATATATATATATTACACATATACAGACACACACACATATACTAATATATATATATATATACACACATACAGTGGCATGAAAAAGTATGTGAACCCCTTGCAGAATCTGTGAAAATTAGAATTATTTTAATAGAATAAGAGGGATAATAAAAATGTTATTTTTTATTTAGTACTGTCCTGAGTAAGATATTTTACATAAAAGATGTTTGCATTTAGTTCACAAGACAAAACAATAGCTGAATTTATTAAAATAACCCCATTCATAAGTATGTGAACCATTGATTCTCAATACTGTGTGTGGTTACCTGATGATCTACGACTGTTTTTTTGTTTTGTGATGGTGTTCATGAGTCTCTTGTTTGTTCTGAGCAGTTAAACTGAACTCTGTTCTTCAGAAAAAATCTCCAGGTCCTGCAGATTCTTCACTTTTCCAGCATTTTTTGCATATTTGAACCCTTTCCAGCAGTGACTGTGTGATTTTGAGATTCATCTTTTCACACTGAGGACAATTGATGGACTCAAACACAACTATTAAAAAAGGTTCAAACATTCACTGATGCTCCAGAAGGAAACACGGTGCATTAAGAGCCGAGGGGTGAAAACTTTTGAATTCAAATATCAAGGTAAATTGTACTTAATTTTTCTGCCGGGAAACATGCAAGTATCTTCTGTTGCTTCCGAAGGGCAGTACTAAATGAAAAACAATGATATTTAAACAAAATAAGAAAAATTGTGACATCTTCATCCTGTTCAAAAGTTTTCACCCCTCGGCTCTTAATGCATCGTGTTTCCATACTTATGAATGGGGCCATTTTAATAAATTCAGCTATTGTTTTGTCTTGTGAACTAAATGTAAACATCTTTTATGTAAAATATCTTACTCAGGACAGTACTAAATAAAAAATAACATGCATTTTTTATTATCCCTCTTATTTTATTAAAATAATTCTCATTTTCACAGATTCTGCAAGGGGTTCACATACTTTTTCATGCCACTGTATACATACATACACATTATATAAACAAACTTTTATGTTAGATGCAATTAATTGCGGTTAATCGATTTGACAGCACTAGTCAAATCATTTTTAAATATGTATGAAACAATTATTAAACTAAATACAAAAAAATTGTCCAACATTAATTTAATGATGATAACATGTTGATTATTGTCAATGGTGATTCTCATTATTGTAATACAGTAGATTTTTAACTGTATGACAGTAAAACAAAAACATGGTATTCTTTATTTTTTTTGTGAATTAGCATAAATGAAAGGCAGTAAAACAAATATTAGATGATTCATAAATTTTACTAAAAAAAAAACAAACAAAAAAAAACAATACAATACAAAAATGTGATTTTATTTTATTTATTTTGGCTTTATAGCATTTTTTTGGTATATGGTAATTTGTGGAGTAAATGTGCTTACTTTGTCATGAAAATAATGTGCCAAAAATAAACAAAACTCAATGGTCCTAACAAAGATGTAATTTCCTGTAAGCAATATGTAATTTAATATTTATTTAAATTCTTGTGTATCTCAGAGTAAAAAATAACTGACACATCCTTGACAGGTTTTGTGATATTAACCTGACGTCTTTCCTTTCTTTCAGCAGTGTGAACCTTCTGAGTGTTTTCCCATAAATGAACATGTTATGGGTGGAAAGAGCGCCATCAAACTCTGCAATGTTTATACAAGTTGAGTTGAGCCAGTAGATTCTGTCCAGCTGCAGGACTGGATCTTTTCACACGGCTCTCTATGCAATGCATATTTTGGATGTTTATCATCACTGCTTAATCATTGGAGGTATAATGAGGTATGGACTATTTCAAATCTATTCCTGCATCTGTCATATATAGTACAGAATTCAATCTATTTTTGATGTAAAAAGAGCAAAAAGGACCTGCCCACCACTAACTACAGTTTTTGACTTGGAAGGTGGTTTGAGCCTTTTCTATAATTGGTGGAGTCAATTACACAGTTTGGCCATTAGATGTCAGTCTTGCTTACAAAGTCAGATAAACAATTTAACTGTCATACTCAAAGTAAAAGGGAACAGTAGTTAAACCAACAGATTATTAAATTGTTACACTGGAATTTATTTATTGGATATGTAAAAACACAACAAGAAAAAGCAACATATTAAAAATGCATGAAACGTCCTTGATCTTTCTGACCTTTCAGAGGGTTCAGTTCTTTCTGATGATCCAGCATCTCTGCTAATCACTGGATCAGATCTTGGGATGTCAATCAAACCTTTTCCAGATCAGCATCAGTCCTTCACTCTGCTAATTTCTGAACCGCACAAAGATTTCCGACTTCTCAGGCTATACCTCGGCTGCTGGGGAAACGATGAAAATATATTAGCAAACAGACATTTGCAATCAAAATACAGCTGGACAACACATGCCCTGTGGTTTTTGCAATAGACATCCATAATTGCTTTGCTAGAAATGGAGCAATATTATTGAGACAAGTGCTAGAAATGTGTTCATACAGCTGACAATTTTAAATCTTTAGAATATCTGGCTTTAAGTTTGGATGGTATTGATCTTTTAGATCGGAAGTATAACAATAGACATATTCGCAAAATCTTTCAAATGAAACGAAAGATTACTCCAAGGGGTACATTTTTATGGGGTTCCTTTGTAACAAACATAAATTGGAGAAAAGCCTGGCTTTTGTCAAGTTGATTTTGTATATCCAACAAGGTTAAGGAAATTCACAATAAAACCCTTCATAAAATCTATCTGTAAATATCTTGATATTGATGAAACTTGCTCGTTTGGTGGTCTTGTTGATGAAACAGCTGCCAATTTATTTTGTGATTGTAGTTTAACCAATACATTTTGGGTTGATTTACATTTACGTTCTTATGTTTTTAGCCCTACTAATGTGACCCACAGTTTTGTCCTTAAAGATATGAATTATTTTTTATTATGAAAACCCAAAATTGCTATCTCTTGAATATGTTGTTAATTTATTTATTTTATATGCTAAATTATTCATCCACATGCAAAAGTGGCTTAAACCTCCTTTATGGTTTCCTCTTTTTTTTTTTGGTCGAAATTCACTCTCGTTTCATCCCTCAGGCTTATAAATAACAAAAAAAAGCAACATTTTTGATGCATTATGTTGATTTATTCAAAGATATTTAACCTTGTCATTGTGCTTTTCTTTTTTTCTGTGTATATTATCTCATACATCATACACAAACCCATGATGTTTTGTTTTTTGTCATTATGATTGTTCATTGTAAAAGATTCAACCATGATCTTATATGTAATTATAAATTATGCAATAAAAAAAAACAACAACTTATGAACCTGCGCTGTCTAGTTTCATGACAGAACTTTTATTAAACGGGTCATTATCAAGTACGATGTACTATGACACAAACTCAAACTTCAAAACTTCCTCCCAAATGATTGAAAATGAGCTTCTGAAGTTATTTACTAATACATTTTCTGGAATTAAACCACATTAGGATGGGTAAATAGTGACAGGAATATTCCCGAAACATTAATACAAATGATGAAGTGTATTGTTGTGCTTCAGTACCTCATTGTCATCCACCAGCACACTGTAGACCGTGGCGGAAGACGTCCGCGAACGAGACCCTGAGCGAGATCGCTGACGTCTCTTCAGGGCTTCTGAGGTGCCCAGTGTCTCATGATGTATGGCTGATGACAATACAAATTTCCATTGGAATTAGGATTTATTTAATCTGCAGGTTTTATGAAGGTAAAGGCCTTTTTAAGACCAAGTAAAGAAAATTTAAAGATAAATTGAAGGGACCACAATCCATCAATTCGTTCTCTAAATGTAAATGTCTAGGGAGAAGCACAATGAGTAGTATTAGCAACACTTCAGAGTTTGAAAATACCACTTCCTGCAGATCTGCATTAGTTTTTAATTCATTTTACCCCCCAAAAAAGCAGCTTGAGTTGCTCTGCTCCCAACCACTAGAATATGGAAATATCTTTTACTGTACCTTCTGATCACACTGCAAAAAAGCAATGTTCTTCCTCAGTATTTTTGTCTTGTTTTCTACTGCAACTGTCTAATGATTCTTAAATCAAGACACATTTACTTGACATGCAAAATGAAATCAAATATAAAGTTTGTTTTCTGTGAAACTGATCAAAATGAAGAGAGTTTATGATTAGCACGAGAACAAATATCTGTCATTCAAACTCATTGACAGATATTTGTTCTTGTTTGAAGCATAAAATTGCTTCATTTTGTTCAGTTTGTCAAGACTTCATTTTACATTTGTATCTCAAGTAAATGAACCTTGATTTAAAGATGTTTTGTATTGGAATCAGAACAAAAATACTGAGGAATCCCATGACTTTATGAATTTCTGCACTGATTTAAGACCTTTATTTGTGTAAGGGCGACCCGCAGAAACCCTGTTTAAGGTTAGTTTAACATATTAGAACGATAGCTGGAATATTATTGCTAAGTAAACCATATTACATAACGCTGAACTGCATATCTTTCATAAAACAAATTTATATCACCATCTGAGCCCAAGTCACCTTCTGAAACATGCAGATTGACTCCTGCTCAGATTAAAATGTCAACACCTTTAGAAGCTGCACTTACTGTTATGAGACGCAGAGAATGTCGACAGGGCCGCACTCACGACGCTAGAGGGATGCAGAATCACTAAACTGTCATCTCTCTCTTCCCACTTGCTTTCCCCATGTTTTCGTCTGGACCTTTTCCATTCATCCACAGATGCCGAGAGACATTCTAGAAGGTATCACATGAAAGATCAAGAACAAATTCTGGAACTAAACCCTTTAAATGTCAAGGTATCTACTCTCTTGAAGATACCTGCTTTTTGCAAGGCCTGCTGAAGATCAGAGCGGGTCTCTTTGAGCTCCCGAAGAATTTCAAGACTCTCTCGGCTGATATTCCGGTAGCGCAGAGAAAAGTACAGCAGAACAAGGCAGCCGACAAGAACCATGGTTTTTCTTAGAAGCCCAACTAAAAAGGTGATTTTCTCCTATTAGAGAAAAAAATCCTCAATAAAACTATGATTGACAGTATGCAGATTCAATTTTCATTTAATTTCGCTACTTTGAATTCCACACATTTTAAACCTTGACAACTGTGGCGGTGTCAACTTTTTTTTTAAATGACATATTCGGGTGCCAGGGAAGGTAAAAGAAAAAGAAACCACAACATTTATGAAATGGAGGAAAAAATTTAACTTTTTTTGTTGTTTAAAGAAATCAAAGCAAGTGCTCTTGTTTATGCAATTAACATAACGCAAGGGACAGAGAATATGATTTCATTTTTTAGGGTCCTCAAGTCAGTATACATAGATACGACACAAGAAAAAAAATACATATACATATTGTGAGAAAGTAAACCATGGTCTAGGTCCAGGTAAAATTACCTAAATAAAAAATAAATTATTTTAAGAAGAGGAGAACATTTAATGTTCAAGAGCAAGAAAGAAAGACAAACTTAAGCCTCTTTGTCACACTCAAAGTTCCTTAAAACAATGGTCAAAAACCCCACTGTAAATGAGGCATGTAAACAAAAAACAAGATTACACCATTTACATTACTGGACCAATTTTAGCACATTCAGTATTATGCATTAGTCTTACCATCTGTTGAAAACCATGGTCTTCATTTTCCAACACCGTCTTACAGATCATCCTTTCAAAGTATATATTCAAAGCCACAAGCCCAAAAAGGAAAAATCTAAAATGAAACATGATGAATCAATGTGAATGTCTGAGTACTTTTTATTAAAAAGGTCAATACTAAGGTCATTGTACTGAGAAACACACTCAAACTTCAAAACAGTCCAAAGAGACAATTTATTGAAAATAAGCTTCTAAAATAAGCTTCTTTTTCCAGTTGTTCAAAAGTAATCTGATAGGATTTCAGCCATCGGTTGGATCAAATTTTGAAAATGGGTTGTTTTTAAAAAAAAAAAAAAAAAGGATTCTGAAATCGGATTAGATCACAAAACCTAGGCCTGGTTTCACAGAGAGGGCTTAGCAGGAGTAGGCCTTAGGAAAATTAGGACATTTAAGTGGCTATAAATGTAAAAAAAAACAACATTACTGGTGTATACATTTTAAGATATGTTAGAGCAAGTTGCTTTCAGTTAAGACAGCTCAAACATGCAATTTAGTCTGGGACCGGGCACCAATCCTGGTTTTGATCTGAATCAATTCGTCAGTTTGTGTTGTTCAAAACATTTTAGTAGGATTAGGAACATATGCGCATGATGCCTACTCTGATGTGGGGAAATCAGCCAAACCAGTGCTGTTCTTGACTGTGTGTAGCACCTACTGCTCTGCATATTGTACCCACTGCGAGAAACAAACAGCCAAGATCCCTGATCATTTCAATCTGATCTTAAAGGGGACCTATTATGCCATTTTAAGTCTTGATTTTGTTTTCTGGAGTCTACAAGAATAGGTTTTCATGCTTAAATGCCACAAAAACACATTATTTTCAACATTTTGGCAGCACCTCTCTTTCCAGTCTGTCAGTAATGCTCTGTTTAGTTCCTGTCTGTTTCTATTAAGCCCCTCCTTCTGAAAAGCACAATGTGCTCTAATTGGTTGGCTGGATCAATGTGTTGTGATTGGTCAACCACTTAAGCGTATTTCGGAAATGTCACGCCCCTTACCATTACAGTGAGGTTCAACACACTACTAACACAACTCAACCAGACCTCGCCCCTTTATTTTTGCATATGCTTTTAATTATTTAAATGAGTACTGTGGTGTGTTCATTCCCGGAAGAAAACTCAAGACTACAATGAAGGCGTTTCAGGGAGTTCAGAAATAGTGCTTATCGATATAGAGAATAACTCCCGCTGGAGTGACTTTGTAACTTTGCAGACCTTTTTCATGCTCACACAAGAAAGTTGAAAATTTAAAAAAGTATAATAGGACCCCTTAAACAGTGGGGATTGTTTTGTGATCATCTAATACAGGCTGTTATTGAATGATAGTTAAAAATGATTTTGATGCTACAAAACCTGCAACTTGCGACAAAGTAAAGCACTATTTCTCATTTCACATGCAAAGAGGAGGTTTACCCAGACATATTATAAATTAAGCAGAAAAGGACCATTTAATTCTTTAGAAAAGGGTCTGAAAAAGTCATGAAAAATTAATTTATATTTTGGCAAAAAGAAAAAAAAAAATGAAATAACAAAAAATATATAATATTTCTACAGCATTATCTATTCTACAAGCACTGCACTTACTGACTGACTGGCTTATACTCGCCTGGCTCCAGCTGTACGCCTCACAGAGGTCAGAAGGAAAGAGGCGCCAAAACCCAGAGCGTTGTAGAAGAAGGAACTAAACGTGTGAGTCTCAGACATAATGAAGCTCTGAAGGAAAGCTACACGGTTAAAGATTTCCGCAAAGGCCACCTGCTGCTCCTGCGCAGAATGCCTCATCTCCGCAAATACATCTCTCAGTCCTGAAACATTCAAGCAATTTAGCTCAGTTTGGATTGCAAAGAATGAGGTAAAAGACAAGACATTTTGAGGTCAAGCACATACTTCAGTTTGATTTGCATTGATTGCCTCATCTCTACAACATGCAAAAAAAGTTATTTTTGTAAGGCTCAAATTATCTACAAAACAGCTGGTATAGAGTGGTTAAGAGTGAATTAATTGCAGAATAAATTGAATTAATTGCAGAAACGTGCAAGAACTGTCATAAAGTTTTTAAAAAGTCACTGATAATCTGAGAAATCCATATTGGTTAGCAGCCAATATTAAAGTTTTTTATTTTTTTTATTGGCAAGTACTGATATTGAATATTTCACAGTGCACATTCATTTCCCTAATTTTCACATTTAAATGACCTTGTTTAAAAACATTAATAACAATACTGTTAAGTGTAATTTTATCATATCTTAAAATAAATATTTTTATACTATACATTATACACGCATATATCAACCAGAATTTCAACATCCTAGTAGCATCCCCATTAACTACATGCCATGAAAATTTCTCAGTATTATCCTTTGGACAAGTGTTTCTACTTAAAATAAATATATATTTTTAAAATCCCCCTGAAGTCAATAATTGTATCCCTTAAAACTAACCTTTGATCGCCAAAATGATATATTTAAACGTTTTTTCCTGTGAAAAAAATTTCTTCATGCCTTAAAATAGCTTGACTGTAACTCTACACTCTTGCGTCATTTATTATACGTGGCTCTATGAATATGCTAATTAGCCCCGCCTCCACTCACTCGCACGAGCTCAGAGATCCACTCGGTCAACTTACTGAGGTAAACGCTGCACAATAGTATCGCTTTTTACAACGCCGGACACATAACAGTAATTAATATGATTAGCCTTTTGCTTGACTACGTTATCAAACAGCTAATAAATAATGTGTTGCTAATGTTACACAACTCCCTTGCTTCAGAGCATAGTTAATGATATGCTAAAGCTGGCACTTTGACAGGTATTTTGTGACGTAAGAAAGACCAGCGATTTCAAAAGGCGTCTTTAAATTCTCAGAAGTTGTGTTGACTTATGAATTTGCACATGGTTTGTCTTAAAGCATATTAAAAACACCACATAGACAAATAAACAACATTAAAACTTGATTTTCACCACAGGGGGACTTTAACAGTTTAATGTCAGTGATACTAAACCAAATGCCACACCTCCATAATCATATTCCCTTCTTATTTAGATAGTAACCAGCACCTTGAGTCGAGTCCTGCAGGGTGCTCTTGAGTTCCTCTCCATTGCGAAGGATGCTTTCCTGGGATTTCAGCGCGGATCTCTGGGCCACAACCAGATCTTCTGCCATCCGCTGGGTGGACGCCAACTGCTCCGCCACCCCTGCTGAACTCTCAGTCAACCTGAAACACAGATGAACATTGGCTCACATTAATATTTTATACACATAAATACCCTTCATTTTCGAAATATGCATCTAGGGACCTTTGTACCTGTGAATGGTGTTCTCAGCTCTTTGCTGCCAGCGCTCACTCTGCAAATAATGGCATATACTGTGTGCATGGGTAAAAAACTCTGTGTAGGTGTTGAAGGCCACAGGATCCATGTCTTTTGTGCAGGTTTTGACATCACTACCTTCAGGACACTCTGGAAAACTTCGACCTGACCTGCAATAAATAAGAGACAGGGAAAATTTAATGTTGAATGAAGTCAAAACTGTGGCTAAACTAGTGGTTCTCAACTGGTTTGTCTATTCGGTTCATAGACAGCAGGGAAAAGACTATGCTAAATGCAATTAATACAAAAAATAATTATGTTAATTAACATTTTTGACATGCTGAGGAAAATGAAGCCAATGATTTGTACATATGCTTGCAGTTCTGAAGCAAAAGCACTGGACTAAACTTGCATGGAGCTCAAACTAGGCTAAACTGGTTTGCTAATCTCCCAGTCTGATCTGTTTTTGTTTTGGGCACTAGTCAACAATATCATCTTAAACCACCTGAGAACCTTAGGCCGGTTCAACGTGTTTCAGTTGGTTCCAGTAAGTAAAATAAGCCGTTGACCTTTGCAGGTGGCAGTGTGTGAAGGACAAGGCAATCTTGCTCTGGACATCGTCACTGAAATCTTTGCAGCTCGACTGTATTTTCTCCAGCGCTCGAGACCAACACGCGCCATAACGCGGCTGCTGCGACAGTTCACGCACTCGGAGTAATTCAACGCGACCTTTGTCCTCTAAACTTCTATCGCTACTCACGACACAGACAACAACAGCGACGCTCAAAAATGCTGTGGTCCACATTGCAGACCACTTGGAGGTGATGAACACACAACAAAAGTTGAGAACAGGCAAGTCTTCAATCGAGATATGACTAATACGAAAATTCACAAAAGTTTCACACCACTCTGCACGCCAGCGTTCAGATCATTAGTCTCATTAACCACCATGAACGTGGAGGTTCCGCCTACAGGTTGCAGTGAATGTGGTCTCTGGTTAGTCCACGCGATGTTCTGGAGTAAATCTGACACGCACATAGGACTATTCCAAATCCATGTATGCTTTGCATTATGGTTAGAACTGATTAATTCACAAGAATCAATCGTTTGCAAACAGTTTGGTGGCTTTAAGAAATAGTCAATATTATCTGCTTGTGGGCAGCATACAATCTGTTAAAGTTCTTTACATTTTTAAGCTGTCAGAACTATATAATTAAAAATAGTCTTGAAAAGCACTACTGTTCAAAAGTTTGATTTTTTAAAAATGTTTTTGAAAGAAGTCTCATGCTCACCAAGGCTGCATTTCTTTGATTGAAAATACAGTAAAAACAGTAATATTGTGATTTAATAAAATGTAAAGAATTCCTGTGATGGCAAAGAAATATGTAATCAACAAATGCTTTAGTGAAGGTTGAACCTGGTATTCCCTATATTATAGAAACCAAATATCCCCATAAGGATAGTAATACCAGTGAATTTTGACCTTACAGGGTTAGTTTACCCAAAAATGAAAATAATGTAATTTATTACTCGCCTTCATGTCGTTCTCCACCCCTAAGATATTCGTTCATCTTCGGAACACATATTAATATATTTTTGATTAAATCCGATGGCTCAGCGAGGCCTGCATAGACAGAAATGGTACTTCCTCTCTCAAGATCCATAAAGGTACTAAAAACATATTTAAATCAGTTCATGTGGTTCTACCTTAATATTATAAAGCGACAAGAATATTTTTTGTGCGCTAAAAAACCCCAAATAACGACTTTTTAACAATATCTAGTGATGGTGGATTTCAAAACACTGCTTTATGAAGCTTCGGAGCTTTACGAATCAAATCAGTGGTTCGGAGCGCCAAAGTCACATGATTTCAGCCGTTTGGCGGTTTAATATGCGATCTGAATTACTGATTCGACTCAAAAGGTTCATAACGCTCTGTGATTTAGTTTTTTTTGGCGCACAAAAAATATTCATGTTGCTTTATAATATTAAGATAGAACCACTGTACTGAACTGACTTAAATATGTTTTTAGTAGCTTTATGGATCTTGAGAGAGGAAGTACCATTGCTGGCAATAGAGGCCTCACTGAGCCATCGGATTTAATCAAAAAATATCTTAATTTGTGTTCTGAAGATGAACGAAGGTCTTACGGGTGTGGAACCGCATGAGGGTGAGTAATTAATGACATTATTTTCATTTTTGGGTGAACTAACACTTTAAGTCTCATGTTCACCAAAGCTGCATTTATTTAATCGAAAATACAGTAAAAACCATAATATTGTGATTTATTCAAATGTATTCCATTCCTGTGATGGCAAAGAAATATATAAACAACAAATCCTTTAGTGAAGCTTGAACCTATGGCCTATATAATGATGAAGTATACATAATACAATTTCCTGATTGCGAATGAGATTTACACAAAACTGCTGAAATTAAACACTTATTTTACACAATATTTGATCCAACACACAGACACACTGGTTTCCATGTTTTTGGGGACTTTCCATAGACTTAATATTTTTTTTAATACTGTATAAACAGTATATTTTCAAAACACTTCATTTAGTTTCATTTATAAGCTATTTTCCTCATGGGGACCAAAAACAATGTCCTCATAAGGTCAACATTTACTGATATATTACTATCCTTGTGGTGGGGATATTTGGTCCCCATAATGTAGTGAATACCAGGCACACACACACACATACACAAATTAAAACAGAAATCGTTTGTTAAAATGTGTTATAAATGCTGCTGTTTTTGGTACTGAGAAGGAAGTACCACTTGTACCACCGCATACATGGTTATCAGCATGTGCTGATCATCTAAAAATGGAGACCTGTAGGCCTTGCCGATATATCACTCCATTACTACTTTTTTGTGTCTTCCAGGAATGGTCAGAAATGAAGCAGTGCTTGCTGCAAAAATGCTATTGAAAATGACAAAAAATGCCCCAGATTTAAAATGTGGAATCAATACATGTTCCGGTAGTGCATTCATCTGTTTATTTTTAATAACATTGTACATATTTCATCCATTGATCTATCTAGCGATGGGTTTAGTATGGATTTAGTGCCTCTCAAGAAATTAGCTGTCAGATTTATTCTGTTTTCACTATTTCAGATGCAAGTGTTGTTGACTGTGTACCCAAGCAAGTGTTTTCTGATTGCAGTGGGACAAAACTAAGCTCAACTGAATAAAAAAAACCAACAAACTCAGCTAAAACACAAATCCAAATCTGTAAAAATCTTACCATGTAAAATCTAAATATGGATGGGACGGTTATTTGAAATAAGAGAGTTTATTGATGGTATCTTGTGCATTTGATGTGGAATCAATTTAACTATTTCTGTATTAATTTTCCCCTTTCTGCCAAGTCTGTAAATAGTTTTTCAACTCTTGGCCTGAGAGTAAAGATTTGGGACGTACCCTGATACTCTCGTTTCCTCTTTTGCTTTTTTCTTTCTTAACTCATTATCACATTTATGTGTCAAAAGAGGAAGTTGGAAAGAAAATAATTACAAACTTCAACCTTGCAAACATCACCCTTATAGCAGCACTTGTTGGTTGTTCACATGAAAATGTCAAGCTAAATATGCAAATGAATAAAGTTAAAATAGGACAACATGAGCCCCACTACCATAACCAACCTTATTTGTGAGTGTGTGTGTGTGTGAATTAAAACTCTAAATGTCTATTCAATTTGAAAAGCTTTGTTCATTTATATTTTTATTTTTTAATCCATAATTTGTTTCCTTATTTATTATTGGAAAACTAGTGACATTAGCCTTCTATAGGCTATATGAGGTGCAGACGTGTTTGAAAAGGGTATTTAAAATATGCACTTTTATCACAAGCCTAAAAACATCTGAAAACACATTCAAAAACTTGATATGAATTTATCTAAAAGAAACAGGACTAGTACATAATACAGTTATGCACTGTTATTGTGGTGTGCAATGCAGCTTTCCTCGCCCTGGACGTTGTTCCCCTCTCTAGTTATCCACTTCTCAGCTCTCGCGAGAACGTACCCGTTACCCCCTTTCCCTTCTACCCCACCTCTCGCGAGAACTCGCGTCCGAAGGATGGTGTTGTGTTAGAGGGAGTGGGAGAGGAGGGTGAGGGGTACCCACAAAGATGTTGCGTGATTTTTTGGAAATTTATTTATTTAAATAAAAATGGCCGCCGCAGAGAGCGGAGAGGAGAGACTGTAAGTGTGAATCGCATCCATTCCCATTGTCACGGCTTCCAATGTCAGGCGTCGCGAGCGGCGATGGCGTAGGTTTTGATCGTCGCTGTGATATTTTGTCAGGCGGGCGCAGGCTGAGGGGGGAATGTTAGCCGCGCTAGCCCGCGAAGGCGTTGAGAATACGTCACTCGTATTTCTCCCGCTCTTTTTCCACGATCAACGGACACATTGTGCGGCACGAGAGCCGCGCGCTTTATCCCAATGTGTGTTCGGTGTCGTTTTCTGACGTTACTTCAAAAACTCCTCTGAAATGTAGCGCGAAGGGCTGCCTGGGGGTTTGGACGCACACATGTTTTGTTTTGCTTATATTCGTGGCTCTTTCGCGAGAATGTTACGCCGCTCCCGTGTTGTTTCAATCCTAAGTGTTCGGTAGCTGTCAAAAACAGCAGACTGAAGTAAGTTAGCTTGCTTGTGGCGCTGCAGGACAAGGCAGGGGACCGAAATGAGATTTGCTCCAGATAGATATGCCTGTCCTGGCGTGGAATTACTTGACTAAGTGCTTAGAAACGAGGTTAAGGTGCGTTTTAGTAGTCTCGCGCCGTGTACATCATCAGGTACCAAGTTTGCATATGCAAGCAAGTTGGCCAGTGTGCTATTTCTCTGTCTGATGTCACTGTGCTTGTGTCTGTGTGTTGTTATTGCTGCTCATTTTGCCCCTGCAGCATGCAAACCATATAACTCCAGGTGCAAAACACTGTTCATGCGACTGTTGTGCTTCTCGCATCACTGAAATAGATAGTGAGCTTGCTTTAGCGGTGCACAAGGCACTCCCATGTGATAGCAGGCTGGTGATATTGTTGAGCTGACTTCCGGTAACCAGCTAACGGATCTAGCATCATCATATTTGTCTATATGCGTGTGTGGTCGACCGCAAGGCGATTAGCACAAACGGGGTGACATGCAAAACACACTGGCTCATGTCTTTTACACACACTTGTGACATGTCTCGAAGGCTGAAGTTGAATCCTGTGCAACTTCTTCCTGTGTGTTGCATGCTCCATGAATTCATTGCAAGGGCAGGTACTGGCTCAGTACATTGGGGTATTTAATAGTTTTAACTAAAACGGATTATTATTTTAAACATTTATTATGTTAGTAATATGGTCACTAAACCATCATATTGAATTTTCATTGTAGTGACTCGAAAGAAAGTTCAGATAAACAACATACAGTCTTTTTGTCTTTGAGTTTCCTATGTTTTTTTCAAAGACAGTTGTTCATGCTGGTTAAACATGATCCTTGGTTGTCCAGCATGGTATAATTGCACTTGTTCTTATTTATTAATTGTTCTTAAGGTTACATGCCATCAGAACATAAGGAGCTGTCTATTGCAGATAGTAATTGATTTCCAGCTGAGGCCTCTGCCGCCTTCTGTGAAGCTCCTACTTAGTACTAAGTTGTACAGTAAACATTCACAATAATGTGAAACTTAATAATGACCAATACCAATTATCTTCCATCATGATTCTTTCATTGACCTGCCCCCAATAATTGTGGCTTAAAGAAAACTTGCAGTGTTCATTTGTGGTTAGTTCATGCATAAAGTCAGATTATTACAAGGCTAACGAACAGGATATCTCATCTCGGGGTGAGTAATATAGATTCGATTAACCGGTAGAAATTTGTCAGCCGGTCGAGATTTCTTCTCTATCGCGGTTATGTTTACGTGACATTGCTGTGCTGCGTAGTCGTGAAAGCTTATCATTTTGTGTGCGTTTTTAAAGGGATAGTTCACCCAAAAATGAAAATTATCCCATGATTTACTCACCCTCAAGCCATCCTAAGTGAATATGCCTATCTTCTTTTAGACAAACACAATCAAAGTTATGTTATAAAATATCCTGGCTCTTCCAAGCTTTATAATGGTAGTGAATGGCACTCCTGATTTTGAAGTCCAAAAAAGTGCATCCATCCATTATAAAAGATATCCACACTGCTCCAGGGGGTTAATAAAGGCCCTCTGAAGTGAAGCGACGCTATTCTGCATCTTACGTCATCGGAAGTTACTCTTTTGGCGCAAGTCGATTTGCGTAGGGCGTCTGCCGGAAGCTGGTTTAGTTTATAAAGTTGTTTTAAATATGGATATTTTTCTTACAAAAACCCATCGCTTCGCTTCAGAAGGCCTTTATTAACCCCCTGGAGCCGTGTGGATTACTTTTATGATGGATGGATGTGCTTTTTTTGGACTTTTTGGAAATCAGGCGTGACATTCACTACCATTATAAAGCTTGGAAGAGCAAGGATATATTTTTTAATATAGCTCCGATTGTGTTTGTCTGATAGAAGATAGTCATTTACACCTAGGATGGCTTGAGGGTGAGTAAATCATGGGATAATTTTCATTTTTTAGGTGAACTATCCCTTTAAGCATTGCATAAGTGATTTTAAACCATTGAAGTACAATAAGCAGAGAAAGAGAACTCATTGCGGTATATGCACATTGCACAAATCTGCTGCTCGTAGAGCGCACGAGTACTGAACTGAGTTATTTTTGCTGCCTTATTAGTCTTGAACAGGTCATACACACACTTATGTGTCAAAATGATCTTCTTTGCAAGTATCCACCGTCATTTATGTCTGATGTGAAGGTAAACAGAAAGAAAGCGCATATGTATCAGTATATTGGATCAGTGCATTCGGTCTTAAAGTGACAGCAGCCTAATAAACGTGCTGCTGTCTGTCATTAATGTTAGTCAAACAACAAAAGACCGTTATATATACCGTTATCGTGAAATACAATTACTCATATCATGATATAAGATTTTGGTCATATTGCCCACTAGGGCTGGGTAAAAAAAAATATTGATTTCTCGATTTTAATCGATTCTCATTTTTATGAACCGTTATCGATTCTTAAATCCCAAGAATCGATTAGTCTAGTCTGTTTTCAGTTGATGAATGAGCAGAATATGTAGCGCCTCCCATCCAATAAATCGCAATAATCTTTGTGCTTTGTTACTTTTGATATGAAGCAAAGTCTCAGATTTCAAATGACGTCCATTTTATTATGAGATTCAAAAAATAAATACCGTTTTGGCGCTCTTTAATGTGGCGTCACTGGCGTGACAGATCGCTGTAGCGCCTCAGTTAAAGAGAAGCGGCAGCACGGAGTGCATGTGAACATCCTCTCCTCCGCTTTAATACCAGTTACAGCGCAAAATAAACACGACTAAACATCTGAAGGTATGTTAAAATATACAGTACAACTTACCTAAATCCGTATCATGTCTCGTGTAATAGCTCAATCAGTGTTTCAACCTCGGAAAGACGTCAATAAAACAGCTTGTAAACAATGTCACGTAACGTCACATTTACCTCAGAAAAACATATTCAGTGATCATAAACTCATTAGTCAGCTAGAAAAGTGTACTCTAGAAAGCAACATTCTGATAAATATAGCTATGCATAATTTTTAATGTTCTACAATATTTAATGCATGTTTGAATAAATCAGTTATGACAGCCGTGATTTAAATGTTTATATTTCAAAAAAACGAATTGGAATAGAAATATGATTATGTAATTCTAAACTTTATTTATAATAAAAACATCATTGAGTGTAATTTAAGTGTTTGTATATAAATAAGTTAATTTAACCTTCAATATTATTATAGTAGTACCAACTGACTCCCATGTGTAGTTTACAGCATTAGTCGAGATTTTTTTTCATCTAGAAAATTTGCCATGTACTGTAACTGAAATACTACATCCAAAATAATCGAATCGAAATCGTAATCGAAAGCATGTGAATAGTAATCGAATCGAATTGTGAAAATTGTGTCAATACCCAGCCATATTGCCCACCCCTAATCTCATCTATGCCAAATGAACTAGTATCTGCCCTACCCTAGTAATAAATTCATGGAGCATGCAACTCAGAATGAAGTTGTAAATGAATAAATGTAAATGCATAGTAACAAGATTTTAATGTATAAGGGAACATATTTATATTAGGTCCTGTGACTGGACTTTCACAAATGTTAAAAACAACTTTCACAATAAATGGTCTTGTGTTTTGACTGATTTTACAAATATAGATGAAGTGCAAATATTCCATGTAGTTTCTAATTTTTGAGGTCATAAAAGTTGCATGGATAGTATTTATGTACAATGTAGGAAAATGCCATTGAGAATATTTATGAATGGAGTTTTGCAAGTCATACCACAGGGCTTGTGAACTTCCCAAATGTGTTTCACGCCAGAATTAACATATTTGGGCAACAAATGTGATGAATTAATGCTGTTTTTTTTGTTTTTGTTATTTTCGCACATCTTATTTTTTTTTTAATGTGATTTCTGCTCCTGGAACCCAACTTTTGTGCTCTACTAAAGTTTGAAAGCTACTTCACTTAGCTTGCTCAGTTTGCTTCAGTTCAGAATTAAACATTTCCTGATAATTTACTCACCCCCATGTCATCCAAGATGTCTTTTTTTCTTTCTTTAGTCAAAAAGAAATTAAGTTTTTGAGGAAAACATTCCAGGATTTCTTCTCCATATAGCGGACTTCAACAGTTACCAACGGGTTGAAGGTCCAAATGTCAGTTTCAGTGCAGCTTCAAAGGGCTCTACACAATCCCATACGAGGAATAAGGGTGTTATCTAGAGAAACGATCTGTCATTTTCTAAAAACCCCCCCACAAATGCTCGTCTTGCAATGCGCCACCTATTACGTAATCACGTTGGAAAGGTCACATTTGACGTAGGCGGAAGTACCGATCCAGTGTCTACAAAGCGAACGTGCAAAGACTAAGTTAAACTCCCTTTACAAAAAAGGTAAAACAACGATGTTGGGCGATTTTGAAGTTGGAGGAGAAAATGAGATGAAGTTTTTCCCCCTACCGCGGTATTTCCGCCTACGTCACACATGGCCTTTCCAATGTGATTATGCAATGCATGGCACATCTCAGAGCAGTGCAAGATGATTATTTGTGTTTAAAAAGTATATACATTTTTATTTTTTTAGAGAGCATTTAAACTGCAATTTGGACCTTCAACCCATTGAACCCCATTGAAGTCCACTATATGGGGAAAAATCCTGGAATGTTTTCCTCAAACCTTCATTTCTTTTCAACTGAAGAAAGAAAGATATAAACATCTCGGATGACATGAGGGTGAGTAAATTATCAGGAAATGTTTAATTATGAAGTGAACTAATCCTTTAAGTCGTGGTGTTTAGTGACTCTGATGTATTGAAACATGTCAGTGATTTTGTTTTTGCAGGCTGTTGATTGATTGTTTAAGTGAGTGTAACATAAAAGAACAGATTAACCAGTAGTTCCAGCTTTATCTACCTGGTAAACTTCATGAATGTGTTCATCACATGACTTTGTCTTCCGAATTTCAACACTATCATTGAAAGTGACACAACATTTGAGTTTAGAGAATGTTGGATCATCTGTTACAGTGATCCCAGTCTCAACCCTAATAGAGTTACTGTAAATGATAAGGAAATCTAAAAAATGTGTCCTTTTAAATCTAACAGTATTGTGAAAGTTTTGTATACCAAAACTAAGGGAAGCAGTACTGTACGATGACTGAAGAAAAAGATAAAAATAAATAGGCCACATAGTTTGGTTAGCTATTTTTTCTCTTAACTCTGAGTTGTTGGAGATATAGAAATTAAGTTCACAATGTATTTTTTTGTTTGTTTATTGTGATCTGATGTTTTAATGGATTAAAATATTTTATTTCTTTGTTCATTACTTAAACACCAAGCCACCATGTGTTCATGACGAAAACATACGTATTTAGAGTAATTTGCAAAGTCTAAGGCAAATGAAGTTGATCAGTAACCAACAAAGAGTTTGTTGTCCCCTTGAGGGACAAGCCACAGACAAGTGGGAAATTCCTTCGTCCCCTGAAGACACAATGATTGAGCCTTAACGTTGAGGTTTTGCTAAAAACAGGTCTCTTGACACCTCCAGGGTTATTTCCCTGTGTTTGCACTCACACTAGAAATCAAATTTTATACGTTTATCCTGAAGTTACGAAATAGACACATCCTGAGGATGACGTCCAAAGATCTTTAGATGAAAGTTGCATCAGTTAATTTGGTTAACTGAGTTTTATGCTAACACTTTAAATTCAGGCCACTTCCCGCCTGCTCGGTGGTGGTATTTTATAGAGCTTGTGTGATCTGAAAATGAGCATGCTTTGAAGCCAAAATTTTGAATTGATGATCGCAAACATGCAAACTCAGCACTTCTGTTCAGTTTAAAAAAAAATCCCTTTTAGATATTTAGACATGTGGTTGACTAGAATACAGACACATAATACTGTCATCCTGTCTCAGTGTGCCACTTATTTCTTGTGTTGTCAGCAGAGGTGAGGACAAGAATGAAGACCAGGAGGGCTCAAAAGACAAGACACAGAAGCAGAAGAAAAACAAAAAGGAACGGCAAGATGTGGGAAAACTCGAGGCCACAGTATCCGTTCCTCCACCCCCGCCCCTCTTTACGCAGGGGGATGTCGGACAACAGACGGAGGCAGGGAAGTCTGAACCCACTGACCCTGAAGTTGGAGCTGCACACAGCGCTCCAGAATCTTCCGCATCAGCCAAGCAGCGGCGTTCCGTCATTCGGGACAGAGGCCCACTGTATGACGACCCTTCACTGCCTCAAGGTTGGACACGCAAGCTGAAACAGCGCAAGTCTGGGCGATCTGCTGGCAAATTTGATGTCTACCTGATCAAGTTAGTACAAGTTACAGGAAGTTAGTACTTTTTTGAGAGCAACTATGACGATATTCATTTCATAATGTTCATTCCAAATGACACATACAACAAATCAGTCATTATTAAAAGTCACGTTACTGTGTTTGGAGAGTCATTGCAAACGCAACAAAACTAAAGCTTTGAACACTGGAAGTACCAGTTACGGCCTCAGTTGTTGTGCTATATTCCCCATTCAACTGAAATAAAATGATTTTATTTACATATATAATAAATTATTTATTTGAACCTTATTCATTATGTACTTCTGTCCATCACGTCAAAGCCAGCTTGTGATGTCTCTGGTCTATCACCATATGTACGTATATGTAGTTGTAACATTGAGTATTAAATTGTTTTGCCGCAAACAAAGTCATACTAATGTTACATATTTATATACTTATGTTTTGAGTAAGAATCCCTCCCATTTTAGTGTCGCTGAAGTCTTAATCACAGATTCACAGCTGATTTGTCTGATGCTGGGATATTATTGTTAACTAAAACTGAAACCATTAAAAAACAATTTCGTTACTTGAAACAAAATAAACCTTAATGGAAATAAATTATAAAAAATTGACCCCTGGTTTCACAGACAAGGCTTAAGCTAGTCCTAGACTAAAATGCATGTTTGAGCTGTTTTAACTGAAAGCAACTTGTACTGACATATCATAAACTATGTCAGTGCTATTGTTTTGTCTTAAGATGCACACTAGTAATGTTTTTCTCTAGTGAACGTCTATAAAAGCTAATTGAACTAATGCCTAATCCTGGCTTAGGCTAAGCCCCGTCTGTGAAACTGTGCCTAAAACTTATTACATTTCAGCTAGTTTCCAGGGCAGCCTTTTTAAATTTTCGTTTAGTTTAACTTAAAATACTGATATTAACAAAATTAACTAAAAGTAATACATAAAAAAAAGTGTAAAGCTATTTAAATAAAATAAAAAAAGACAAAAATTAACAAAATTTCTACAACTTTAAAGTTAAATTGAAAACAAAAAATCAAAATCTAATTTAAAATATTTACAAAAACTATAATATCATAATGACACTGATCTGAGGAGGCGTTAGTGGTCACTTCCGGTGTAAGACGCAAGATTGCGCAACTGGTCCCAGCAGTATTTGATGCATGATATAATTACTCAGTTGTTGTTCAGTAAAACTGAATTGCATGTATAGAGAGAGCTGTGCATCACTCTGGTCGAGGTCACAGAGATTTATGTTTTAGAGCTTGATTTACAAGATTTGCTGTATGGTTAAATAATTAAATGATGTGAAGGTTATTGTTCTTCCAAATAATTTGACATGATGAATAAGGGCGCATGCTGTTGAACACTGATGTGTCACAGTTGCTACAGTACTTTATTTTAAAGCATGCTTAATAGGAATAAACATGAAATCAAAGAAAATATTCAGATTTGCTACACAGGTGCGTATGATGTACTTGTCTGGTTACAAATTCAGCACAAGTCGAACGCACAGCCTTGCAAAGTCTACTTCACTTAACTCGTGCGCGTACACAGGCGTTCAACTCATTTGCAGTTTTGAGCAATCTCTCGCCACGAGTTACAACCCATGTAAATATATTTGTATTTTTTCATGCTAGAGTTGTACAAATGAGGGGGTACTCTCTAATATCTTCGCATAATCTGTTGTCTATATAGGCCACCATTGTCGCTGTAGCTTTCATGCGTTCCTGTCTGTTCTGTTTATGCAGGGTTTTTTTTTTACTACCTTGTGAATCGACACCACCAGGGCACGGTTGCCACCTAAAAATAATAACTGCAAAATTAAATGCGCATGTGCGTAAAAAGAGAAGTATATCTTGGGCTTTAGACTGTATTTGTTGTATCATAGTAATGTATTTGTTTTTATTTTTCAGCCCAGAAGGGAAAGCCTTCCGCTCCAAAGTGGAGCTCATGGCGTACTTCCAAAAGGTGGGCGATACCACAACGGATCCCAATGACTTTGACTTCACAGTAACGGGCCGAGGAAGCCCATCTCGCAGAGAAAAGAGACCGCCAAAGAAGCCTAAAGTGGTCAAACCCTCCGGTCGTGGGAGGGGCCGCCCAAAAGGCAGCGGCAAGGTACGGCAGGCCACGGAAGGGGTGGCGGTAAAGCGTGTCGTAGAAAAGAGTCCGGGAAAACTCCTTGTAAAGATGCCCTTTGTTGCCCCTAAAACTGAACCGGGGGCTCCATTGGGGCAAGCGGCAGTTGCCAAAGTGCGTCGAGGACGCAAACGGAAAACGGAAAAGGAACCGCCAAGCACCCCCAAAAAACGTGGCCGCAAGCCAGCAGCTGCTTCGCAGTCAACAGTGGGGACAGGCTCAGCCGCCGCGTATGCCGCCGCGGCCATTCTCACCGCAGAGGCCAAGAAAAAAGCTCAGAAGGAGTCTTCCGTAAAGCCTGTTCAGGAGAGGGCACTTCCTATCAAGAAACGCAAAACCCGAGAGACTTTGGAGGAGTTGGAGGGATCTACCACCTCTGGAACCACACCGACGGAGACGTCTGCAAAACGACTGATTGCATCAACTGTGACCCCTACAGGGGAGGAGGTAGAAACGGGACAGAGGCCTCACAAGCATCCTGGCCGGAAGCACAAAGAGGCATCCACAGATCCAGGGAACGGCAGCAGCGGAAGCGGCAGCGGCAGTGGCAGTGGAACGGCAACCAGTGGCGGCGGACCGAAGAGTCACAAGAAGAGAGATCAACGAGGGCAGCATTTTAAACACCACCACCATCACCACCACCACCAACACCACCTGCAGGCCATGCCGCCCTCCACCTATACTCCGCAGGCTCACCAGCTCTCCCTGGGTCACTCCACGCAAGGGGGGCCGCCGGCGCCTGCGACCATGGAAAACGAACCCCAGGACTTGAGCACCTCCAGGCCCAGAGCGGAGCACGTGGCCTGCAGGGAGGAAGCGAGAACTGACAGCTCCTCAAGCAGGGATGCTCAGAACTCAAGCAAGATGGCCTCCGCTGACCTGAGAGGGCAGCAGACGACTGTGATGGGAGAAGGCAAGGAGTTGAGAGACATTGTTCCTCCCTCCGCCGTCCCGAGGCCGAGCCGAGAGGAAACGGTCGAGTCCAGGACACAAGTGAGCGAGCCAGTGAGCTGACTGACTAAATGACCGATCGGCAGCGGCTTTGTGTGTGAAGAAGCGGAGGCGGTTGCAGCGAGACGAGTGATTTTTCGTTCTTTTTTACTGAGGAAAAAAGAAAAAGGAAACAAAAATATACAAAAATGTAAACGTACTGAAACAAAAGGCAGCTGTTGTGTCTCGTTCTCTCTGTGGGTTGGACGCGGGGCGACAATTCTCTTGCTTCCGGATGAATTCTCTGCTAACCTTTTTTCTTTATGGTTTCCTTTTATTTCCCACTATATCTTTGTATTAGTATATCTTTAGCACTCACCCAAACCCGTTATTCCTTTGTCAGAGCTTGTAGGAAGTAGAAACACACTCAAGTGGTAATGGATGCACAAGTCACACGCCATAGTAAGTGAACCTTTCTGATCAAATTGCTCTCGAAAGAACTAAAATGCCTCATAGTCATGTCATCTCAACCCTAGCAAAAAGGTGTCCTATTAGTGTGTTCTTCCTTTTGTGTCATAAAACGAAGGGGCAAATCAGACGCAAAGAAAGCAAGCTGAAGAAAAAAGGGCCACATTTCCGATCTCCACCTTTCCATTTGAGTCGGACACAGCTGTTGCAGCATCCTCACCTTTGAAATAATAAATGCTAGCTTAACTCAGACAGAAAAGAACTTCCTAGTTGTGGGTTTGTGCCAAGCTGATATTTCCAGCCTGTTAACCTGTAAAGATCAATTGAATTTGATAGTATTATTTCCTTTTGCGTTGTTGTTATTTTTAGCGCACATATGTATATTAATTATCAGTAGTTGCGTTAACCTAATCGCCCGTTTTGGAGGTGCCTGAGAAAATGCAACTAGAGCGGAAAGCTCTATTTTTCATTTTCTTTGGTAGGGAAGATAAAGCACAAATGTATTTGTTAGGGAATATTGAAAGCACAGTCCAGTGTAGCGTCTGGAGTAGATGTTAACTCGCGTAAAAGAATACGAGAAAAGAAATTTGTTACGTTTACCTGCTTTTTTTCCATTAAGTACAATTTAAATAGAGGCCTTGTGTTCTTGTGACACAAATCCCTAACAAAAAAAAAAGAAAAAGCATACCATTTCAAATGTAGCTTTTGTTTTTACTGTGTGTGGTTATAGACTAATACCATAGAGCTGCTGTTCTAAAAATGATTCAGACAGGAAAGTTAATAGATTGCTATATTTATATAATGTCTTGTCAGGCTGTAGCTGTGTGAAATGCATGGGTTGCTGATGTTTGCGTGCTTTGCGTGCTATTTATTACAGTACTCCGTCATTGTCTTTACTATACATAAAGGTTTATAAAGCCAGGTACAGCACTATTGATGAGGGTTAAACGTTTTAGAAACGTATATATTTTGAATTACGAAATTTTGAATTATGAAACAGTACTTGGCAACAAAGGAATGGTAAATTTGCATACATTTTACAACACAATGCCATCATGAAATAGTTCAATTAGTTTTCTAATCTGAACTCTTCAAAATGACAACATTTTGCAGTCAGAAGGACTGCACATCATGGCTACATGCATCAATTTTTTTGCAAGTGGTTAGATATTCAAAGAGTGTCTTAGTAATTAACTATATATATATATATATATATATATCATTAGGATAGGATTAAACTTAAACCTGAAGAAATTTTGAACCAAACTGAGGAAGTTCTTCTTTGTTGTTTATGTAAACTTGTTTAGGATTTTACAGAAACTTTACAGCACTTTTTCTGTTCCATTTTTGTTTCTTCTCCTACATGAAATGCACCTTACTTTTAAGACACTTTTTTTGGAATTGTGAGAAGCATTAACAATTTTTTTTATTATTATTTTGCTTATATTGTTCTGGTTAGCCTTGCACAGACTTCTGTTTCATGTCCGGAGGTTGTACCTTTCTTCAGATGTGTGTTAGCATAGGATGCATGTTTAATGTCATTATAAAGAGCCATTCTTTTGTTTAGTTTTGCTTTCTCTGTAAAAACACCAAATCATAAAAGTAGCACATAACGGCTACATTTCACTTACAGTATTTGATATGACATATTTATGGCCAATAATGGGGTGACAAAGATGGAAAAGTTAGTAAATCTTCACAGACCCCTGAATCCAATGGCATCACAAACGAATATTTTATATTCTAGATATTGCAGTTGTTGTTTTGAATAGTCCCAGAGTTTTTCCCCCAAAGTATTCTATTAGTTTTGTCTGTGAATCTCATACATTTATGGTTATTGTGGCTTGGGTGATGGATGTGCATTGTCACTGACATAAATGCTGATAAATGTATACTACTAAACCTTAATCAGAGTCATAACAGACAGTTTTAAATAACACTCAGCACTTGTTAAACCTTTGTGTCTGTTAGTTCAGCTAGAGTAAGATGTTTTTGATATTTGCTGTCGATTGGGGGTTCAAATGTATAAGTGAGAACTTACTGGTCAAGTGTGCTCTAGCTATCTTAAATTGTTTAAAGAAAAAACATTATTTTTGGACGCTAAATGTATAGATTAAATTAGAATCGACAATCGCATTTCTTATTAAGAACGAAAGTGTCTCCATTCTCTTCCTCCAGCCCCCCCGCTCCCTCGTCCCTCACCGGGAAGAGGCACAGAGAATAAAAGAGCGTATCCGCTCTGAACAAGGGCTATGTAATCATTTCAAGTAGTCAAAAGCAGATAAAGGAAATGGATTTTCACGTCAGAGGAATGCAGGGTCCGGTCCTCGCTGTAAAGGCAAACTCAGTTAATTGCTTGAGGTCTAACAAGAGACTTTAAGTGTTGTCAAACACCACCGGCTCGCTCTCCGTCAGAGTTAGAGCGCTCACTTAACCGGCGGCTGACGTCGCGAACGTCTCCCCGGTCTGACTAAACTCGAGCAGGAGAATGGAGGTAGCAGAATGGATTCCTTTAACTTGAGCTCAGCAAGCACATTCTCAGTGTTTAAGAATAACGCAGAAGGAAAGAAACCTCCAGACATGAATTGAAGTCGCGACAACTCTTAGTTTAAAGCGCCGACTCACAAGCTGCATCAGTCTGGCTGAAACAGAAAGGGTAGTGCCTTTATTTTGGGAGACTTGCTAAGGTGGTAGAAGTGACCTTTGATTCTAAAGAAACACCTTTATCCCATTGAAGCAACACGGGAGGTGAATTTACTCAAATGCTTGGATTTTATTTGGTCATTTTTCATAGGTAGGACGTGCACTGGTGTGTGTGTTGTAACTAGAGGTTTCATTGTTGTACATTTTTCTTTTTTTTTCTCCATCAGCCGGACCTTCGTGCCCATCTAGAAATGATGTATTGTTAAAAGCCCTCTGCTTTATGAACTTCTTGCCTTTTGTAGCGCTCAAAGCCCACTGACAAAAATGGAGCCCTACAAATGGGTAAAGACAGAATAAGAAAATTACTTTTATTATTTATATGTTGGTTTGTTTGTTTTATTTTCTTGTTCGTTTGGGTTATTTGTGCCTCTGGCAGTGAAATATGCTTTGGAATGTCCTTGTGTCCCTGTAGCCAAAAATACATGCTATGTACGTGAACATGTATCAATATGCATGATTGCCATTAGAAGATAGGACATTGCTTGCCCTTTACTATTATATATAAGATGTTTTCAAACAGCACTCCAAGAGCTGAGCCCAACCGAATCCGAAGGTTTTCATGAGGTATAAAATGTTGAATGTGTTTGTTCAATGAAGGCTAGCTGTGCACTTCGGTCTGTTTAATATGAACAGATTTATTTCATTGAAATACTTGTTTTTTGTTTTAATGATTTAACTGGTAGCTGAGTTTGGGCTTCATATGCCGCCGTATCAACAATTGTAGTGGCTAGAGTAATTTCTGTGTTAGATTTATTTTTATTATTATTAGCATTTCTTTTTTTTTCTTTTTTTTTTTAATTCTAAATCCAACATTGGAAATAGACCATTTTATCTTGATAGCAATAGTATGATAGTATACCCAGCAGATCCGATATGAGTTTTCTCCGTTAGTATGTCTCTAATTTGTGTATTCTGTTAAACAGTAGAACTGAAGTAAAAGAAATTTACCCTTATAACTAAAATGCAGCACTTTGAATCGTGCAAGGAGGACAATTTAAAGTCAAATGAAACAGAAGTTAAACTATAAGAAATAGATTCCAGTTCCACCGTGGTAGAAAGTTCATGGTCTATTTAACATAGTCTTGTGCCTTGAAGTTTCAGTAATAGAATTTATCTTTATACTGTAGTTGTATTTTTATTCCGAGTCCTGTGTTTGCCTCTTGTTGGTATTCAGTGCTTTGGATGTATTAAGGATTTATAGAAATCAAGAATATGTTTGCCTTGCTTTATTTTCTTAATTGAGGAAAAAAAAAAAAGGATAACATTATAGGAAGATGTATTTGGGCAATATTGATGATGTAAAAAGCTATAGGATTTTGATGTTTTTCATCCCTGATATGTTGAATGTTTCACAGATTAATGAGTGACGTGTGTTTGTTGGGAAATATTCTCCATTTTAACATGACCATAAAAAAAAAAAAACCTGGCCTCAAACATAATCTTCCAATCAAAACATGACATTTTATGACAAAAAAATACTTCAACCTTGACCGGAAGGACGAGTCTAAGATCTGCACTTTATAAAGTATGTTTCCCGGCAGGACACCCATTAACTTTTTGTATGTATTTTTTACCTTTGTCCAAAGCTGTTTTGTTTTCATATTATTTTTTAATTTAGTTTTAAATAAAAGGGATGGGTAGTATGTATGTAAAACAAAAAAAAGAAAAAAAAAAAAAGTTATTTTAACCAAACAATCCTACAGACTAGGTGTCAGTGGTTATTCGCCATCTGCCAAGCTAAGTCCTTGCCTTCCTGAAAGTGAAAAGTATAGTTTGTGTCTACTTTTATAGTACTGTGTTACTGTATCATTTGTTTGCCGTATGTAACAGATACACAATAGTAAACAACATTTACCTGCTCTCTGTCTATAACATTTATTTCACTCACATCACAAACAAAAACACAATGTTAGTGTTGTTATCATATGATAATAATCAGATTTTATTAATCTTTAGGGTTTTGTTGTCTACAATCATGTGAGAGAGATAGAGAGAGAGAGAGAAAGGAAAAGTACTGATAACTGTTATCTGAAAAACTAAATGCTTCAGTTTCACTGAAAGATTTTCTCTTGAGGTTTTGCAGTTTAACCGCTTGATTATCATTTATATTGAGTTTCTTTAGTAATCACTAATAAATGCAACTTAAATGTCTGTTTCAGAGGGAAACAAAAATAGTTTATCACTGAACAAACCGACTAATATTGCATTTCACAACACTAAATATGAGCAAACTCTCTATTACTAAATGTGTAAAAAGGAAATGGAAGATATGAGTAAGTTAAACGTGGTGGAGCTCACGAACTTTACTACTATGGTGAAGGTGATGACTATGAATATTAACAAACGTAATGTGACGTAAGTCTCTGTAAGGATATACCAAATTGTTGACGTTAGAAAGTGGGTGGTAATCCGGGGATGTGCAGTCTTTTCGTGCGCTGTAGCGGTGGCTCATGAATATTAAGTAGGTGACGCGCATCCTTAAAGATGACGCAATACATATTAATGAGCCAGGCGTTCTTCGCCATTAGTACGATTCGTGAAGGCTGGTGGTGGTGACTAAAAGTAAAAGAAGAAAACAAGACCACCATCACAAGTGACAGCAACAAGCAGGAAACTCGCGTTCAAGAACCACGTAAAGCAATATAGAGCTGACTAAAAAAGACTAACACATTAAAGGTAATAAAGTCAGTTAAATCACGGAGGGTTCTTTAAAATGTCTGGAGCGGAGTTTGAGAGGGAGTTTCTGTACAACTTACCCGCGTCTGTTATGAGTCACTTTACACGGGTTATGGACTCGCTTTCACACTCAGACTGGATATTATTCGGTAAGAATAATGTATTTATCTTTAGGTTTTTATTATGATGATGTTGTTTTCAGTTATTTAACCCGAAACCTAGAGAATTAGCACAGGCGCTAACGTTAACTCACTTAGCGGTGACGTCAAAAGTTCAGTTTGTGAAATGTTTATTTATTTACAGCGAGGGTTTGTTTATTTCGTTTGGTTGTGAATAACTTTTTGTAATGATATTTGTTTTGTTATGAATGTATTTGAGGTAACTAGAATGTTTTGCTAAGTGTCAGGATTGTTGCCCTGGCCTGATGATTAATGACATCGGAGTAAACAAACGGGTAAATAATTAATAATATGATTAAAAAGACAGAATTTGTTGAGCACTGGACATGGATCAACGTATGTTGTGTCCATTCATTCAGGTGAGATGCTGAGATTTGATAAATCACATGGTTAAATCACAGCTGTATTTGGTCTTTTCCTCAATGGGGAATCAACTGGGATTGGGAATTAGTTTAAATAAGTTTAATTTTTTCTGGCAATGTTGGCCATTTTCAGAATGTCAGCTAGGAATTTATACATAATTATGACTCCAAGTTTTAGCATGAATAATTCCATATTAATTCATTATGTTTTTGCTGTAGTAGGTATTTTGGTGTAAACTAAACTTAAACACTGCTTTCATGTCCATTGCAGCTTCACATGTAATATCTGATCAGACTGAACTACGCCTTTTGGAGCAAAGCCCCAGACGCACAGACATCCTCATGCACAAATGGGGCTGTCGCAACGGGACGGTTGGAGAACTGCTGCAGATTCTTGAAGGCTTGCAGTGGTTTCGGCCCCGTGATATCATCCTTGAATGTATGCATGCTTTTTATTTTTTATGTCATTGTATATTGTCATTTGCTTGCTTCTGTTGTCTCTACCACATTTGATTCTCTAACCAGCCAGGTTATCAGGTGGGTTTTGTGGTTGTTTTATGAAACTCAGTTGATCATCTTTACTCAGGCACTTTCTTGACAAGTAACATTTCAGTTGTGAAGAACAAACAAGCACAAAGCAACATTTCTGACATTTCTCTGCTGTGATCACACCTCCATATTTGTGTTAGTTTCTGATCACTAGAGATCAGATTACATACAACCAGTTACATTCTCCACTGGCATGAGGAGTTGGGGTTGGGGGCAACTAATTAGGCTCATTACTTAAAGGGTTAGTTCATCCAAAAATGAAATTTCTGTCATTAATTACTCACTCTCATGTCCTTCCACACCCGTATGACCTTCATTCATCTTTGGAACACAAATTAAGATATTTTTTATGAAATCTGAGAGGGTTTCTGATCCACACATAGGCAGCAACGTCATTGCACCTTTTGACGTCCAGAAATGTAGTTAAAAACATGGTTAAAATAGTCAACGTGACTACAGAGGTTTAACCTTAATGTTATGAAGCGACAAGAATACTTTTTGTGTGCAAAAACAAAACAAAAATGACAACTTCATTTAACAATTTGAACTGTTGTCATACGTAGTGAACTCATTGCAGGCTTCCTTGTTTACGTCCGAATGCCAGCTCATTATTGGCTGGCTCTTGCGTCAGCATCACATGTATGTGTTGTGCTGCTCACGTGTTCAGCTTCGGCCAATACTGAGTTGGCGTTCGGATGTAAACAAGGAAGCCTGCAAAGAGTTCACTACGTATGACAACAGTTCAAATTGTTAAATTAAGTTGTTATTTTTGTTTTGTTTTTGCACACAAAAAGTATTCTCGTCGCTTCATAACATTAAGGTTGAACCACTGTAGTCACGTTGACTTTTTTAACCATGTTTTAACTACATTTCTGGACGTCAAAAGGTGCAATGACGTTGCTGCCTATGTGTGGATCAGATACCCTCGGGTTTCATCAAAAATATCTTAATTTGTGTTCCGAAGATGAACGAAGGTCTTACGGGTTTGGAACGACATGAGGGTGAGTAATTAATCACAGAAATTTCATTTTTGGGTGAACTAACTTATCTAAACTAATCTTCAGCAGAGTCCAAATTGACCTTATTTGCTTTAAAACACATCTGCAGTCTTATTTTGCCGATTCATCAGTGCATGTTAATTCAAAGAAAAAAATATATGTCTCTATAATCTTTCATCAAAATGCAATAACTTGCTCTGCCTCTGAAACTGAACCTAACAATGAATGAATAATAATAATTAATAGTTAGCAGATATGGGTTTTTCAACGG
>RJVU01030786.1:1404378-1417363 GCA_003731715.1 Anabarilius grahami
AAGACCCTTATTGCTTGGCTGGGATCATATAGAGCCCTTTAAAGCTGCACCGAAACTGGAATATTCTCCCTAAGAAACATTTCTTTCTTCAGTCAAAAAGAAATTAAGACATAAACATCTTGGATGACATGAGGGTGAGTAAATTATCAGGAAATTAATTCTGAAGTGAACTGATTCTTTGACAAGAAACTGCACGTTGCTTTTATATTCTGGGTTCATCTGCTCCAGAAGAGCATTCCTATAAGGGTGTGATATAAAGTGAAAGCTATGAATTGGCTTAAAATATTTTTTGAAGAAAAGCCCATGCCATAGCATTATATAACATACGTGAACTTTGTACAATGAACTCACTCTGTTTTTTTGCAGATACTTTAACCTGGAACAAACCTGCCATAAGTGGTGCGGCACCTTTGCCCCGCAGTCTCCACTCTGCCACCACTATAACCAACAAGTAAGTTATAACTTTCTCAGGCTTGTTTTAAACATTAACTGTCTTCAAGATTGGAAATGATTGATGAGAAACAGTACTGCATTTTGGGTGCAGAATTAAAGTTGACATCGAATCATAAATGACTTTCAGAGTAGCCTTACTGCGGTAGTCTGTGTTACACGGTGTTCGGCCATACACCGATTACATTATCTGCCCACCATGGCACCGCCCTCACTGTCGTTTAGCTTTTTTTATAGAAATAAAAACCATTTAGTTCAGTTGGACAATGGATGCTACAATTATAAACTGAAAGCGTCTGCTCTGCTCCATACAGCACGAGCTGCAGAGTCGCAGCGCAGTGCAGCAGGAGTCAGATTTCACTTATCACGTGACGAGAGTAAGGAGAGATGACTGACAGGACGATGGCGGAGGATTTGGTGCGCAACAGATCCTGAGAGTCATTGACAAATATCTTATCTTGTAAAATGTGGGGTCAGTACCGCCGCTCCCTATACACAGAGTATGCGTGACTGCGAATTCGAAAGTGAAAAGCGAGAGCACATTTAAAAGTGATTTCAGTACCCCGCATATTGATATCCCTGATGTCTACCACTTATGATAGTGGCTCCCCCCTCCCCTCGTTTACTCTCTTAGAGTAAACTGAGTATGAAAAAGTATTATTGCGTTTGTAATTCATATGCTTATACTCATATAGTATTGGCATTCAGCATTTAAATAATTTAAACAAGTCTTTGAATAGTTAATATTTTATTCAATGAACCTCGCAAATGATCAACTTTATTATATCGAATATCGCCGTCTGCAGTGGCCGTAAAAAAAAAAAATTAATAATATTGGTTGACCACTAAAACACATGTTTGTCTTAATTATCTTGCATTTAAATGTAAAAACTTGCTTATCTCTGAAACACATTTCCTTTTTGGAAGTGAATAAAATTAAGTACCTCCCCACAGTTTTAATTTTTTTACGTCACAGAAGTAAAATGTGTTGTGAATGCCTTTCCATGTTGACTTCAATAGTGGACTAGTTGGTGTGGACTTGACTAATGTTGGTCTCATGTGTTTGTAGGATGTTTGTGTTTGGTGGATGGGTCCCTCTGGTTATGGATGATGTCAAAGTAGCCACACACGAGAAGGAATGGAAGTGCACTAACACGTTGGCCTGCTTAAATCTAGGTATGTTTAAGGTGCAGTAAGCGAATTCTGAGAAACACTGATATTTGAAATCGACCAAAAAACAAGCAAACACACCCCTCCCTTCATTGCTCCGCCCCCAAAATAACACACACTATGCAACACAGGCAACCACTAAAGCCTTTTTTATATTCGTCTTGCTCCGCACCGCAAGCCTCCGCTGACTGCGCGCACTCCTCCCCAAATGGACAAGGCGTTTAAACTGGACATGCTTGTACTATTCTTTGAAATGACAGGGGGTGACTGAGTAATTGTCCTCTAAACCATCACGAAGCAGCAGTGAGAAGTAAGGTACACACGTGGCAATGTTTGTTTTTATTACACTTCACCAAACCCACGCTACAAAAGAACCAAAAAATCATGTAAAACCCAGTAAACCTTGAGATTATTACTTGTGACATTACAACAAAATAGATATGAGAACAGGTATAAAACTAAATTAAACTATCTTAAATATATTCTAATTTCATTAAACATTTTAATTTAATTTCATGAACATTTCCATTAAACATGGACTTTTATTTTTATTAAAAATACTTATTTCTGCTATTGTAGGCTCGTTTTGTAAATGTAAGTAATTAAAGGGTCATGAAACCCCCTGTTTTATCCTGGTCGTTCACACCTCAAAGCTCAAAAACGTCTGTTAAAATGGGCGTGTAAAGCTCTGGAAAAGTGGGAGTGTAGAGGGGGAGAAGAAGGGAGAGAACAGCCAATGAAGCACAGACATAGAACACACTCATTATACAGAATAATGAATATTAATATATGAGCACGGAGAAAATGACGACAAACTCCCAAGCACAAGGGAGAAATGTGAAAGAATATTTAATAGGGCTAATAATAGGCTACTTTGATTATGTTTACGAGCACTGCAGTCTCAAAATTAGTCTTTTGTCTATTAGAATAATCGTGTCGTCGCTTTCAGATAGGCTACGCCACTGTATCAGTGTCCAGTTTGCACATATAATTCATTTGAAGAAGACTTGATGAAATATGTGCATAACTACACCGTGCTGGTTAATGTTTGGTGCAGGAGAATGTGTGAAATAAAAACTTTAAACACAGATACTTTATTCTGTATGAGCTATATGCCACGTGGCTAGTGTTGTTAAACACAACGCGAAGCTCCGCGCTGAAACGGATCATATGCGCGCTCCGCGTGTATAGCATAGTCGTATTTTTCATGTGTTCGTATTCAAACTCCAGTTCTGACCGGATCGCGAGCAAAATACAAACAACACGTGCTGCTGTGCTGAAGGAAACATAGCCTACGGCTCGCGTGTTTGAACGCAGCTAGAGCAGGCAGAGGTGAACAAACAGCACTTTTGTGACATTTGAATTCTCTGCTGTAATGCGATCTCACGCGAACATATTTTCCATTTGTGCTGGTAGATTACAGCAAAACAATCCACATGCACACAAACCTCTGCTCTGGTCGCGTCGCAGGAAAACACATTGTGTTGTAGCACTGAGGAAACGAACACCAACGATATGTCTCTGAATGACAAGAGACCGAGGCGAGAAAAGTGATACTTCCTCATGCATAATACCGCAATTATAATCTTATGCATACTACAGTGCAGTGATTGAATTAAATGAGCTTTATGACATGAATATATGTCGAGAATCGCTCGAAACGGTCTACGTCAGCATATTCGACCATGCCCATACTTGGGCCGAAAGTACACAATTACGTCAGATTTTGTGACGTTGTTCAGACTCAGCTTTTCAAACCGGAAGACAAAAATCGCTCTAACAAATGCAAAAATAACTATTTTTCACTTATGAATAACATTGAGTACCTTTAGTGTTTTCAATGATGTGCAGTCTATACATATCTGTTTACATCTCAAAAAAAGTGTTTTGGGGTTTCATGACCCTTTAATTTAGATGAGCGCAAACTAGGTGCTGGTAAGATGCCAGTACAGACATACCTGCTCGACCAGAATCGCCTCAAAGTCGTGCATCTTCTGAAGAGGAGTCATGCATAAAGTTACAAAAAAATGTACATGTTTAAATTTTAAACGTACATGTGAAAAGGTTAATATTTTGGCTTTTTTCTTCATTTCTTTGTCTTTAGAAAAAATATGAACAAAATCAAAAATTTGTGCTGGGAAATTTTCTGAAATTTGGTTGATTTGACACGGAATGATCCAAATGTATTTATGTCTGAGAATCTTTACATCTTTCATACACACTTAACTGCAGATACTGAAATGACATGCACTGTGTGGTACAGTACAAATCTTTTGAGTGTGTGCCTTATTTTCCTACAAAGAACCACGATTGTCCCTTATTTTCCTTTCCTAATGTTGGCAGCCATAGGTCTTGCGCACTCAATGCGCACTACTGCCCAGCTGGTGCAGCAGAAAACTCGCACAAGTGTGGATGAATCAGCTGTGATTTAGAAACAACAACAGCATGGTTCTATTTCTGTGAAACATAGCAAGAAACAATGTTACTCACGTATAGAGCAGAAACAGTTGCAACCTCAGAATCTGTTTTCAGGCCTTAAGTCCCTCTCTCTAAGGGCCTGTTTACACCTGATCATCTCATGTGTTTCTACTGATCGAATAGCTGTCTGATTTGTTAAATCAGTTCCATTTACTCTTGGCCACATAAAAGTGTCTCCCCAAATCAAATATAAATCTAATCTTTTAAGTCCTGTGCTGTATGCAAATTTTTCATGTCAAAGTTCATGTCAGCGAAAGTAACATATGTGCTGCATTTTATCAGCTAACTTCAAGATCAAAGACTGCAATGGGAGAAAGCACTGCTAAGATCATTAAGTCTCAATACTTTTAATGAAGATGATTGTGTTGACCGTCTGCGACTAACTTTGTTTCAATTTGCGGCAGTTTTTGCGTTGGTTTGCTGAAGAGATATTCAGCTGCTCATCTGCGGTGATGTGTGATTAAGTAGCCCTGTCATATCTGGCTATAACATGTCATATAGCCTATAACATGCTCTCACATTTATTTAACAATTTAGGAGGAGTAAAATTTACATATGTGGTTTCAGCAACCAGATGCATTTATACTTCATATGGAATGTGTCTCAGACCACATCTTAAAGTGGTTTGAGTGATTGAATTTAAATGTCTCAAAGTGTTTCAGAGGGCATTTACGCCTGGTCTTGTCATGATCCAATAGCTATCCGATTAGAAAAAAATTCAGTGACCAGTTGTAAACAGGCCCTAACATATCTCTAGCACTGTAAAGCTTTTCTAATATTAATGTGGATCCTAGCTCTGGCCTGATTGCAACCCTTCTTCCAATTATTTTCCTCTGACCTTTTCCTCTTTGGTAATATCTCAGCTATTTCAATTTCTACAGTCTTTCTACAAATCTCCCACTTGCTCACTCTCTCTCCTCCCCCATCATGAGTGGATACACCCCCATTGTTGACTGGCTACAAGAATGTTTTGGTGCTCTGTTTTTTTTCTCCTATTTACACAGCCAGGACTATGTGCAAACACTTTTTTTTGCTCCGCACACACAAAACAGACATCTAGTAAATATTCACAAAATTGTTTGTTTAGGTGTTGACGCTTACTGCACCTTTAAAAACACCTCAATTTTATTGAGAGGCCCAAACTGGTAGTTTCTGATATTCATATGGCCAAAAAATAACATTAAAATTGTTATAACAGTATAGCAGACTACTTACATAATGCAAATAAATATTAGTTGTCGCTCAATAGCTTCCAATAACATGTCTTAGTAAAATTATATTTAAATATTTAGTTTTATGATCAAAGTTCTGTAGATTTTATTGTGGGGGTCAAAACAATTAAATGCAATACAGTGATGATTGAGAGATGTACAAATAAATGTTCCTCAAAAGCCTGATGTATCATATTTGATACTTAGATTTTAACATGATTTTTATAAAAAAAAAAAAAAAATATGTATGGATAATAGGGGTGTGACGAGATCTCGTGTCACGAAATCTCGCAAGATTAAAATGTGACGAGATTTCTCGTTGAGGCGAAAAGTAGTAGTGTTAGGATGTTTAGGAAAGAATATGCCACCGCTACATTTACATTACGCCTCCACTTTCGTTTTGCTTTGTATTTAAATAAAAAAACATTTAATTCAGTTGGATAACGGTCGCCGCCGCTCCATATTTACAGAGTACGCGCGATCGCGAAAGTGAAAGTAAATGCGCATTCAAACGCGATTTCAATACCCTGCATTTTGAAAGCGGTTAATACATTAATGTTAATAAATGAGACCTTATTGTAAAGTGTTACCAATTTTATTTATACTGTTTTTATTTCTATGATCAGTTTGTGGAAAGGAGTTCAGTTAGGAGGTCAAAAGTTGTAGAAGCTCATAAATCATGTACAGTAAGGTCTGAACAGTAAAGAGACTGAAATCATACAGAAGAGAAGTCAGTCAGTTGAGTTAGTGGCAAAACCTTTTACAGTACTTGAGTATTGTCTTTTACTGCATATGATAATTCCTACTCAGAAAGTAGAACTGAAATGACATTCATTACAAGATGATTAGTTAAAACATTTCAAATACACCTGCAGAATATTTTTCTAGTCATGTATTTCGCCATTGAGGATTTCTTAAAAATAGTGTGTAAAAATCTTGTCTCGTCTCGTTCTCGTGAACTCAATCTCGAGTCTCGTCTCGTGAGCTACCTGTCTCATCACACCCCTAATGGATAATCAAGTAAACCTAAGTTTACTTAAGCAAAAAAGGCATGTGTACCAAGACCTGAAGGTGAATGTTTTTAGAGTTTACTAAAAGGCCTTTTACTTGCTAAGAAATGTAAAATTTTATTTAAAATAAAAATCCAAAAATGGTGCATTCCAATTTTAGGTGTGCGTCAGGCAGCCTTATCACAAGATGTCATGAAGATGTAAGAGTCGTTGTCACATTTTAATGTTTCTGTTTGCCTATCCAGTTGCGGAGCTACCACATTGTTCATTCAAAACATTGCAGAAATAGGCTCAGTGCGGAGAAGATCTTGGTTAAGTCAAAACCTTAACCAAACCATCACACAGAACTCATTTTCTGCCCTGCTTTTCCATTGTTTTCAATGTAAACATGTTAAAAGAGAACTGTCTCTGATTCCTTAAAATGCTGCCTCTGCTCATAGTTCATTAGGTTTCAGTACAGGGCTTATGTTTTACCACTGCTGATCTTGACCTTTTATTTCCTTCAGACTCAATGTCTTGGGAAACTATCCTGATGGACACTCTTGAGGATAATATCCCAAGGGCCAGAGCTGGACACTGCTCTGTCTCTATTAACAATAGGCTGTACGTCTGGAGTGGAAGGGACGGCTACCGCAAAGCCTGGAACAACCAAGTTTGCTGCAAAGATCTGTGGTATTTGGAGACAGGTGAGTTGAGCTGATACCTCAGTGTAGAAGATGATTTATTACAATTACTCATAGTATTACATTGGGTTGGGAGAAAAAAAAATCCATTCTCAGATGCATCGCAATTCTCACTTCAATGATTGTGATTCTATTCTGAAAACTTATGACTGTTAAAAATGTATTTGTCATTGAATCATTCATTCAAGAGATTTGTTCAAAAATGCTGATTCATCCAGTAATGAAACAAGTGAAGTCTTTACGAGCAAGTCATTGAATAATAATAATTAAAAAAATTATAATTCAACTTAATAAAAAAAAAAATATATACTGTTTTGTTTAGTTGTCTGTTCAGAATCTTGGGAGAATCGTGATCTCTATTTTAAACAAAACAAATTGTGTAATTCTCAATTTATCCAGGTGACTCTACTACTTAAGTTATATTTTGTTAATTAATAATTCTTAACATGGTTGTTTTGATTTGATTAATTTGGAATTAATTTTAAAAGTAATTAAACAACAATGCACATTTTGTTAAATTTTTATTTTTATTTATTTTTTTTAAGATCTATAATCATTTTAGAATCGTTCCAGAATCGGAATCTGATCATGAGTTGCCTAATGATTCCCACCCCTAGTTGTCTATCTCAGACAACATAATTAAAATGGATAATCTTGTCTTTTGCTATCAGATCGTCCTCAGCCACCATCACGTGTGCAGCTGGTCCGTGCCAACACTAACTCTCTGGAAGTGAGCTGGGGGGCAGTGCCTACCGCCGACACTTACCTGCTGCAGCTGCAGAAATACGACATCCCTGCTGCAACAGCTGCCACATCGCCAACGGTCAACCCCACCCCATCTTTACCCATCAACTCACCTAAGAGTCCGGTGCCCGCCACTGCTGCTCCTGCAGCTCAGAGCATGCCTCTCTCTGGGGTCACACTGGTGCCACATGTCCCTTCCCCCACCACCGCCATGCCAACCAGCCCACTTGCAGCCTCTCCTCGTGGACCAGGTACAGTTAACTTCATGAATATCTTTTTGCAATTTGCAGACTAATTGTGACATTACCAACCCCAACATATTCTTTTCATTCCCAGCTATTCTTAAAGTGGCAGCGCCTCATTCAACCCCCGGGACGTCAGTTGTTACTGTGCGTCAGGCCACTCCTGGAGGAAAATCCCCAGTCACAGTTACATCACTTCCTGCAGGTGTCCGCATGGTTGTCCCCGCACAGAGCACCCAGGGGACGGTATGTAGATGATCAGCATCAATATAAATCTTAAATTAGAGCTGCACGATTAGTCAAAATAAAACTTAATTCACAATATGGTTTAATGTTTATCTATATTAACACTAACACTAATTATAATAATTAATTTAATTTATTATTCATTTTATTTATAGTAAAATTTATATAAAATTACAACTTTTTGGCAAAGTTGTGCAGCCCTATAAACAAACACAGCAAATCTGGAGAATAAAAAAAACTATTTCTTATCAGAAAAATCATCATTTGCATTTAAACCCTTTGTAACACTGTTTCTGTCTCTAGCCAATTGGCAGCAGCCCTCAGATGAGTGGCATGGCTGCTTTGGCTGCAGCTGCAGCCGCCACACAGAAGATCCCGCCCTCTTCTGCAACCACTGTGCTAAATGTTCCACCTGGAGCCACCATCATGAAAACAGTCAATGTTACTCCTGGATCCACAACTCTGCCTGCTACTGTCAAAGTAGCTTCACCTGTAATGGTAAGTGTCATCTCGAGTAACCGGATCTTTAAACAAAGTCTTCAATCCTGGAGACCCACTGTCCTGCAAAGTTTATATCCAACCTGATGTTGTACTATTGGTGAGCAAAAAGTACTTGGAATAAAAACATCTGAGTTCTAAAATGATAAAACATAAATAGAATCAACTTCCCTTTCTGGCATCCTTCCAGACATGAATCATCCTGATTATATTCTTCCTGTCTTTTAGCTGTTCATGATTGAATGTGTCTTTTTTTCCTGGTTCCGTTCCAGGTTACAAATCCTGCGACCCGAATGCTGAAAACAGCTGCAGCACAGGTCGGCACTTCCGCCATCTCTACTCCCAACACCCCGACTCGGCCGATCATAACTGTGCACAAATCAGGCACAGTAACTGTAGCCCAGCAGGCCCAGGTCGTCACCACCATGGTCGGGGGAGTCACCAAAACTATAACCCTTGTTAAGAGCCCCATCACAATGGGTAGCAGTGGTGCTCTGGTAAGAACAACATTTCCCTGAAATCACACAGCCCTAGTGTTTTGACTTTATGAATCCAGACTCATTTTTTCATTTGGTTATACTCCAGTAATAACCCTTAACTGTTCTCAGATCTCCAGCCTTGGGAAGATGATGTCTGTTGTCCAGACCAAACCAGTACAAACGTCTGCGGTCACCGGGCAAGCTGGAGGCAGTCCTGTCACTCTAATACAAGTCAGTAGTGCTGCTCACTTTAAGCACATACATTTCTTGCCTGATCTTATATGTTCTTAAAAGAAATTTTGTCAATTTTCTATAAAGTTATTTATGCTTGTCTCCAACTTTTTCTTAGACAAAGACTCCTCTGCCTGCTGGTACCATCCTGAAACTGGTCACATCTGCTGATGGCAAGCCCACCACAATCATTACAACTAGCCAAGCAGGAGGGACTGGCACCAAACCTACTATCCTGGGCATCAGCAGTGTCTCTCCAACTACCACCAACAAACCAGGCACCACCATTATTAAAACTATTCCCATGTCTGCTTTACAACAAGGAGCAACAGGTCTGTTTCACATCTGACTGTTCATCTCATTATTGTACATTTGAAGAGACTTTAGTTAAATTGTATACATTTTGAGTTAAGCCTCACAACCTCATGTTGTTTATAACTAACATATGTTTTTTACACATCGTTGCAAGCTCACATGATTTCCTGTTGTGATATCCGTCTCGATGGTAGGTGTGACTAGCAGTACTGGCATCAAGTCCCCCATCACAATTATCACCACTAAGGTTGTTACTCCTGGCACGGGTACTCCGGGGAAAATCATAACAGCTGTGCCTAAGCTGACAGCAGGTGCAGGACAACAGGGGGTCACACAGGTAAGGCCAATTTGATCTCTGATATCACAGTCAAAGCATAAAAATGAATTGTTTTATGCACATTTTAAAATAATATAGATTTAATTTAATATTTTGAGTGGTCCCTGAATATTTTATTTGCTCTTAGGTGGTCCTGAAGGGGGCGCCAGGACAGCCCGGCACTATCCTGCGCACTTTGCCTATGGGTGGAGTGCGTCTGGTTTCACCAGGCACTGTGTCTGCCGGTAAACCAACGGTTACCACACTAGTCGTCAAGGGCACCACGGGTATGAATATTCAGGCTGTAAACTTTCTCTGCGGTGTAGTTGTATACAAATTACAGAGAAATTATTTCTCATTATTAATGACTTGTCTTAATTTAGGAGTCACAACTCTGGGTACAGTAACTGGCACAGTATCAACTAGTGCGGCAGGGGCCAGTGTGGCAAGCGCTAATGCCAGCCTGGCTACTCCTGTCACCACACTTGCCTCTATCGCCACATTGTCCAGCCAGGTGATCAATCCCACGGCCATCACTGTATCTGCTGCCCAGACCAGCCTCGCCACCGCTACAATGCAAGTAAGTGATTGTAACATTTATAAATATTCTAAAAATAATTGCTGTTCTTTTGACCTTTCAATTAATAAAAAAAAAACATGAAAAAAATGTATCATGGTTTCCAAAAAATATTAAGCATATTCTGCTTTGCCATCACAGGAATAAATTTAGTTTTAAAATATATTAAAATAGATACTGCTATATCAAATTGTAATGTTTACTGTATTTATGATCAATAAATGCAGCTTTGGTGAGCATAAGAAACCTCTTTAAAAAAAAATTTTAAAAAAAATTTAACAAACCCCATTCTTTTAAACGGTAGTGCATATTAACAATAATTATCATTTACTTATTTTTAACACTTGTGTATATTTTATTTTTGTTTTCATATAAATGAATATAAATAACTATACAAATTGTTATTAAACAAAACATTATAATAAAATAATTTATTTATTTATTCATTCATCCAATAAATGAGAATTCTCATTTCTTAATTTTATTTATCCTCTTAGTCGGCACCCCAGCCTACTCAAGTAACCCTGATCACAACTCCAAGTGGTGCTGAAGCCCAGCCTGCACAGGATCTTCCTGTCTCCATCCTGGCCTCTCCCACCTCAGAGCAGCCCTCCACCACTGGTGCTGATGCTGGTGACGGCTCTGGCGATGCTGGTACCACTGTGACACTGGTCTGCTCCAACCCACCATGTGAGACCCATGAGACTGGAACAACCAACACAGCTACTACAGCTTCTGCCAAAATGGGCACCGGACAGGTTTGTTCCAACCCTCCATGTGAGATGCATGAGACTGGAACAACCAACACAGCAACTACCGCCTCTGCGAACATGGGCAGAGCACAGCAGGTCTGCACCAACCCACCCTCAGAAACACATGATACTGGCACTACCAACACAGCCACTACTGCCAGCTGCAACATGGGCTCTAAAGAGATGGGCACCGTGAACAGCAAGACAGGGGCTTCTTCGTCAGCTACATCCTCAGCTTCTGGTTCAGAAGCAGCAACGCCCGTCACAGAGAGCGGTGCTGGATCTGGCTCCATGCGGCCGGAGAATCTCCGCACGGGTACCACCAACACCTCCACTACCGCCCGCTCCAACATGGGCTCTGACCAGACGGGAACGGTGCAGAGCTCCAACAAGAGCCAAGCTGCCATCTCCTCTACTCTGATGCCTGTTTGCTCCAGCCCTACTGGGGAAACGCCCGAGACGGACACCACAAAAGCTTCAGCTGAGTCCGGTGACGTCCAGCAGGTCTGTTCAAAACCACCCTGTGAGACACACGAAACGGGCACGACCAATACTGCTACGCAGTCAAGCTCCAGTATGGGAAGTGGGCAAACCAATGTTGTGCAAAAGGTGTGCTCCAATCCACCCTGTGAAACACACGAAACGGGCACCACCAACACGCCGACCCAGGCTTCATCTACTCTGGGTGCAGGACAGAGTGGCACCGTGCAAATGGTTTGTTCCAATCCACCCTGTGAAACACACGAGACGGGCACCACCAACACGCCAACCCAGGCCTCATCTACTATGGGTGCAGGACAGAGTAGTGCTGTGCAGAGGGTTTGTTCCAATCCTCCCTGTGAAACACATGAAACGGGCACCACCAACACGCCGACCCAGGCCTCATCGACTATGGGTGCAGGACAGAATGGCACTGTGCAGAGGGTGTGTTCCAACCCTCCCTGTGAAACTCATGAAACGGGCACTACCAACACGCCAACTCAGTCCTCGTCTTCTATTGGTGCTGGACAGAACGGCACAGTGCAGATGGTGTGTTCTAATCCACCCTGTGAAACACACGAGACGGGCACAACCAACACAGCCACCACTGCTACAAGCAGCTTAGAAACTGGAGAAGGAACAGGTATTTATCTATACAACACTTGAAGATTATTGTTTTAATATAAAAATGAACCTGATAAATTTTGTTAATGTTGTTGTAACTAAATGTAGGGCTGTACAGTTAATCGAAATAAAACCGAACTACCAATTTGGAACTGCCATAAGTTTGGCTATATTACTTCTGTGAGGCATATTTGGAGTTTCTGGTCTTATTTTGGGTAAAAATAGGAAAGATAATACTTGTTTTTAAAGAAATTTGAAGTAAACATGATAATCCATGTTTTTCTCCAGTGTACAGGAGTTGTTGTTTTTTTCTTTTTATCACAGTTGATGCATAGGAGGCTCATATTTCATATCACATGGATTTTTTTATTTATTTAATATTTTATAATTAAATCCTTAGACCTTTCTAATGATTTATAGTCATAGGCTGCCTGCAGTTTTTCGTAAAATAGGTTTTCTGTAAAATAAAATTTCTTATC
>RJVU01030786.1:1435728-1465890 GCA_003731715.1 Anabarilius grahami
TTTTTTTTTGTGAACATTCTCTCTTGCCTCAAGTTTCACTAGATGGCAGTAGTGCTTCTTCTGCACTCATCTGGTGTCTCTGTGTCTTTCTTCTGGCTTGTTTCAGGGCAGTCGGCTGCATTTTCGGGGAGCTGTTGAATAACTCTCCACTTTTCCCGGGAGAGAATGACATTGAGCAGTTGTGCTGTGTGCTTCGAGTGCTGGGAACCCCCAACCAGAAAGTTTGGCCAGTGAGCTCTCACTTTACATTCACTACGCCTGTTTAGAATGACATGATGCATGACTATCCTAAAGATTCTCCCTGTGTCATGTTGATGTATCAAATCTAGGAAATAACAGAACTACCAGACTACAATAAGATCACATTTAAAGAAAACCCACCTATTCCTTTGGAGGAAATTGTACCTGACACATCACCACAAGCTGTGGACCTGCTGAAGAAGTTCCTTGTTTATCCCTCCAAACAGAGGATCAGTGCTAGACAGGTGCACACTTGAAGTTTTGTACAGATTGATTCAGTCAGTCATGTAACTCCAATGACACTTATAATGCCCCGTCTGTTTCCTCAGGCTTTGCTCCATCCGTATTTTTTCACCGACCCTCTCCCGGCTCATCATTCAGAGCTGCCCATCCCACAGCGTGGAGGAAAGCACTCTAGACAGCGCATGCAACCGCCTCACGAATTCACAGTGGATCGACCCTTACACGAGAGCTTGGTGGACCCGAGTCTGATCCAAAGGCATGCGTGGAGTTGTTTATGACACCGATATGAGCAGAAATGTAGGAGTTTGTACTTTGATTCAAACCAGGAAGCGGCCCATTAAGTCATACACGTTTATTTCATTTTTAAGGATGATGAAAATAGAAATAAAACATTCAAAGTATTTATAATAATATACAGAAATAGGCTATATAATGTTTCAGTTCTTTGAATATACTTCTAGTGAATTTCAAAATGGCTTGTCTAGCTTTGCTTTTCTGTCACACGTTTAAATTTCATGTAATATTTCCGTTTCAATTTGTACGGCACATTTTACAATCCACATGCTAGAGTAGCTTATTTGACTTGATAGCATCTCATGCTGTATAACTTACTCCACTTCGGTGGAACTGTAAAATGAAAAGAAACGATTCTTCCTTCTTGCTCAACGACCATTAACCTTATCATTTAACACCAGCCAGTATAAATGCACTGATCTAGGTTTTATTCAGTTAGACGCAACTTTATATGGTGATCAGATAAAAATTAATATACTAGAACAGGTCTGGCCATGCAGTTTTGTGCCAACACTCTTTAGAGCGCCAGGTTTTCATCCCAAACGACAAATCGGCAGGTAACTAGTTTGGAATCATACGCTGCCATTCAAAAATTTGGGGTCAGTAAGATTTTTTAAAAGAAATTAATACTTTAATACAGCAAGGATGCATTAAACGAATCAAAATTGAAAGTAAAGTAGCTGTATTTTTGATCAAATAAATGCAGCTTTGGTGAGCATTAGATATCCCTTGTTAATACAGTTAATATTATTAATACAGAAACGTTCTACCTTTCAATTGATCATTACATTGTTGAAAAGCTGTGGAGGAAACTAGCCTTATCAGTGAACATGCAAACACCTAGTTTCTATTAATAGTGCTATAAGCAGTCTTATCATTGTTTTATAGATTTTTCTGAATTTCTTTAACCAGTCTAACACAGTCATAGTGACGAATCACTTGAGCAAATACAACATCACACAACCTCTCTCTTAAAGGTGGATGCAAATAGTGTAACTGTAATGTCAAATTAACATTGCTGTTAGGGCAAATAAACTCTAAACCAGAACAAAATGGAAGTGGTGTATATCTGTCATCTTTTTTATTCTGTTGTAGTCTGTTATACTTTACATTTTCTAGCTAGATGACAGACTCTTTCACACACAGCATGATTCATCACACTAATGTTCCTTCAAACTGAACGTGCAAAAGGAAAGAAAACGGTTCGCTTTGATTAACAAATGACTTCCACAGCCCTGCTCTGTCTGCATGCGGTCAGGCTGTGTGACTTTAGAATGATTGCAGCATTTGTCTCTATTTGCATTAGTGCAATCAGCTCAACTGTCCTCTTGTGTTACATATTAAGCTGTGCTTTGCATCTTTTATTGGCTACACTTTCCCTTTTGTTCCATCAGTGGTTTGGCTTTTATCAAGATTTATTATTTTTTTTTAAGTTGGTTAAAATTCTTAGAGCTTATAGTAAGTTAAAGTTCACTCCCTCATTTTATTCCAAAACTAAATGGCGTTCTCCCTTCCGTGAAACAGTTTTTTTTGTCCATACAATGAAAGTCAATGGGCTCCAGTGTTGTTTAGATGCCAAAATGTTTCAGAAGATCTTTTATGAAAGTCATACAGGTTTGGAACGTCATATATCAGTTTCTTTATACTTTGTACTTTCTCTGTATATGTATTTTATATATCAGTTTTATTATAGTTTTATTAATATTTTGAATTAGTTTAAATTTTTTGTTTTTATGTTAATTTTAGGTACATTTTTTTTTTATTTTATTTTTTTTATTTTTTTTATTTTATATTGCTATTTAGGTTTAATTCATTTTTATTTTTATTTTAGTTTTAGTTTTTATTTATTTTCCAGTTTTTCAACTTTCAACTTCTAATTAAGTTTTTCAACTAATATTTAGATTTTATTTTATTTTATTTCAGCTTTATTTCAGTTAACAGGAACATTTTTAATAGTTTATAGACATACATATATACACATTGTATGGACAAAAAAACTAAACAAAAAACACCGTTCCACAGAAGAGAGAAAGTCATGTTTTGCATGGGATAGATTTGCATATTTGTAATTGTACTTTGCAATGCAGACTTTTATTAGATTTACAAATTATGGGGGACTTTTTTGTGCATTTGCACTTACGAGGCACCACATTTGCTGAAGTGGACCTGTCTTTGGCTCCGCCCACTGTATCCACATGTGTAACCTCACAATGCCAGAGCTCAGAAACTTTCACACATAAAGTTCTGACCCATCAGCGGTGCTCCAACGTATGCTCACCTTCGTCACAGAAACCTGTCCTGCAGACTGAACAGATAAGCTTCAGGTATGTTGCATTACAATCTACATTACCATATCTACAGCCAGATTAGCAAATCAAACAATGCAAGTGATGCTTATCTTGTTTTTAGAGTAATTTGATTCTAAATGTGATTTCTGTTAAATGGAAAGGTGAGACTGTCATTGCTGTTCTGTTTGGTCGTCATTGTGAACTTCAAAGCGGTATCACTTATGTATTAAAGATAGAAGGGTTTGTTTGCTTTCAGATTTTGTGAGAATCTGATTGATCTTCTGAAATGTATTCAAATGTATTTTTATATTGTCTTTAAACTGATGATATTCGATTGCAGTTATTAAAACTTAAATAATACACATAATGCTATTCAAATTTCTTCTTGTTCTTACTGACACAGTTAAGGCATGATTTGGAAGATTTCCCTCATTGCACACACTTTAACATGCCAATTCAAGAATGAAAATACACAAATATACTGAAAATATTATATTTATATACACAAGATTGTCCATGTGCTTTCAGTTTCCATAATTAAATCCATTTCCTTTTCATGCAGTACAAAAGGGGTTCCTGGTAGACATGGAGAGCTCTGTTGAGCAGACTCGCTGGGTATCATCGTCCATGGTGGCATCAGAGGTGATGTCCACCTACCCATCTGACTCCAGCTATCTGGTCCACACTGAGGATGGTTCGATGTTCCCCTGCACCGACGCGGATCACAGCAGCCTGCCCTCTATGTTCACCAGCCCCATCCATGGCCGCCCGTCTGGAGCTTTTCAACACAGCCCAGGTCAGTGACACAGCACACCATCAGAAGAGTATTGTGGCAGTGTCATGGTAAGTGATATACAGTACACTACCTACCTAAAAGTTTGGGGATTGTATTTGAAAGAAGTCTCTTTTTACTGTAAAAAGCAGTAGTATTATTACGATTTAAAATATCTTTTTTTCTATTTGAATATATTTTAAAATGTAATTTATTCCTGTGATGCAATGCTGAATTTTCAGCATCATTACTCCAGTCTTCATTGTCGCATGATCCTTCAGATATCATTCTAATATGCTGATTTGCTGCATTTATAATTATTATCATCGATATTGTTCTGCTTATTATTTTTGATAATAATTTTTTTGGACTAAACCACTTAATGGTTTGGACCATTTAATGGTTAATAAATTTTTCAATATTTTTTGATGAATAAAGTTCAAAAGAAGAGAATTTATTTAAAATAGAAAGCTTTTGTGACATTATAAATGTATTTACTGTCACTTTTGATCAATTTAATGCATCCCTGCTGAATAAAAGTATAAAAAAACCTTATTGACCCCAAACTTTGGAACAGTAGTGTATACTGTACTGTGGCACTGAATAATTACCATATTCATATACCATGATATTTCCATGATAACTTAAAGAACCAAAAGCTTATAAATAGTATAAAAAGGACCCTTGACTACAGAGAAATTGTATGTAAGTGAAAGTATGGGACTGTGTCAGTAAGTTTCTTCAGAATGACCCTAGCTGTAACCAGTTACACTAAAATGAATTCCATTAGCTGTTTTAGATAAAAGTTGAGTAAAAAGGTGATTCAGTTGTCTCATTAATATGAGGAAAGAGTCAGGATTGAAGGTCTAAATTAAACTGTAAGAAGTAAAAAGTATGTTGTTGATTTTTATACCTTTGAAATGTAAGTTTTTTTCGGTCACACTTTAGGTTAGGCTCCAATTTTCACTATTAACTAGGACTTTTGCCTTAATAAACATCTGCTTATTAATAGTAAGGTAGTTGTTATGTATATGTATTAGGTAGGATTGAGGATGTAGAATATGGTCATGCAAAATAAGGCATTAATATGTGCTTTATAAGTACTAATAAACAGCCAATATCCTAGTAATATGCTTGCTAATAAGCAACTAATTATAGTGAGAATTGGACCCTAAACTAAAGTATTACCTACTTTCTCATACCAGTTTACATTTACATTAATATGCAGAGAAGTAATTTAAAGGTTCTCCATAAAAGTATCAATTCTTTGTCTCTGTGGCGCTATCAAATCACCCTTTTTATATCTGGAAACGTGTCATTTTTTCTGATTTCAGTTCCTTTCTTTGAGTGTTCCTCCCTCTCTTCCTCAGTATATCCCGTTTACTCCTCTCCATTCCTCGGCAACCTGTCCTGGCTTGAAGGTTCAAACGGATCCTCTCTAACCAACCTCTTCCCATCATCCCCATCATCCTGGCATGGCAGTGCATTTTCCAAGACCTCCTCCCCATCCTTCCATGGCTCCACGTCCCTCACCTCTGCCAGACCGCTTCGTTCTGCCCTTCCCTCCCCTATCCTGGACCAAAAGGAGAGTGTGAAAGGAGAGAGGTTGAGTCCTCCTGGAGGAGGGGAGGCATTTGGCGGGATGTTTCCTCTGAACCCGTCAGTGACCGGTGTGTATGCTCATACACACTCCTCAAAAGCGCACTCGCAGTCACTGACCCACTACAGTCCCTACGGGAGCTTCACGCAAGATTACAACAGTTCAGCTCTCTACGCACCCTCGTCCTTCTCACCGAATTTATGCAGCAAGATGAGATTCTCCCCTTTAGGTGAGGAAGTATCATAACAGGCAGGTAATGTACCAGTGTTGTGGTAAAAAAAAAAAAAAAAAAAAAAATCCTAGGGTCACCTGGTCTTTTTTTCTTTCTTTTTTTCAATTCCATTTTTATTAAAGTCCCCTATTATGCTTTTTTTTGTTTATTACCTTTCATGTAGTGTGTAATATAGCTGTTTGTGAATGTAAAAGGTCTGCAAAGTTTAAAAGATCAAAGTGCATGATAAATGGAGTTATTGTCTCCCAAAAGAATGAACGGATTCTGAACTGCCGAAACGAGTCGTTAGTAATTCCAGCCTTACTTCCTGCTCAAACCTATGTGTGTTTGTAACAAACTTGCATAATGCTTATGGTCTTCATTGGCTGCCTGCAAATGAAGTCTACTTTGCCCCTCAAACACTGTAGTTGTAGCTGAGACTAAAAGAGTTTGGTTCATGTTGTCGACCAGGGTTGCCAGGTTTTCACAACAAAACCCACCCAATTGCTACTCAAAACTAGCCCTATCGCGTTCCGGAGGTAAAATCCACGTTTTTGTCGGGGTTCACAGGGTAAAATTCACATTCCATGGGCTAAATATCATGTTATTTGGGGTCGCTTCAACCCGCAGCAACAGTGTTAAACGGGAAAACAGGAGACTTGGCAACACTGCTGTCGACATGTCGAGAAGACGCTGTTTTTGGCGCTGCCATAGCAAATCAACTTTGCATGCACTTCTAAAGGATGAGGATTTGGGTAAAACCGACGCCATCGTTACTGTTTCGTATCACTATAACAAGTGCCGAGGAAGATCCGGAGCTGAAATTTAGATATGATAATGAGCATTTCGTTTATGACACGCGCTGTAAGTGGCAGACCAATCACAACAGACTGGGCCATCTGACCAATCAGAGCAGAGTAGGCTCTCAGTTTAGAGAGACTGAATCCTTGATCAAACCTCTTTCAGACACTGTGAGAAAAGATGTGTTGCTGCACTGTATATTAAGAGAAAATTAAAGTGTTTTTTTGACTTTGGATGCATGTAAACTTATTACAGGCCAAAAACAAAATTACGGACCTTTAAAATAGCATCCAAACGAACAACACAAAATACAGAACAATTACAGCTTTCCCAACCCTACATATGTAATCATTTTAAAAATTCACTTTTAAAGGGGTTGTTGATTATGATTTCACTTTTTTAACTTTAGTTAGTGTGTAATGTTGCTGTTTGAGCATAAACAGCATCTGCAAAGTTACGAGGCTCAAAGTTCAATGGAAAGGGAGATATTTTCTTTTACAGAATTCTCTGTTTAAGGACTACAACAAACGGCTGGTAGGGACTACAACAAGCCTCTTCCCGGGTTGGTGACATCACTAACCCTAACATTTACATAAACCCCACCCCCGAGAACATGCAACAAAGGGGTGAGGCCATGTTATTGCAATACAGTACGTAACACAAATGCAATAGCATGTCATAAAAGCAAGATGACAACATAAGTTATAACCGTAATTAAACTAAACTATACCTGTTCTATCTTCATGCAGCATATATTCTCTGGCTCTGCAGGATCTTATAACAGTTCCCACATGAGCGATTTATAGATTATCATGACAGAATATGCTAATCAATGACTTTAAGAGAGTTAACTCCACATCAGCTACATAAATGAATCAATTAACCGTTCAGAAGCGTCCTGTTGCATTCTACATGTTGTCACTTCTTCCTGAGTGCCTCCATCATTGTCCAACTTCGGTTTGAACATAAAAGGCTGAACAGTTTCGGACATTTTCAGTGAGTCTTCGTGAGGTAATCGGCGCTGCTAACACGAGCTCTTGAAACTCCGCCCTCTTCTTGAGAGCAGCAGCTCATTTGCATTTAAGGGACACACACAAAAACGGAGCGTTTTTGCTCACCCAAAAGTGACAAAAAGTGACAAATTTAACATGCTATAAAAAATGATCTGTAGGGTATTTTGAGCTAAAACTTCACATACACACTCTGGGGACATCAGAGACTTATTTAACATCTTGTAAAAATGGCATTATACCACCCCTTTAAAAAGTAAATAATAATAAAAATTCTGGTATTTTAGTAAAAATGTGTTTGCACTGACAGTGAACTCATCTTTTTTAATATTACATATAAATATTCAAGATTTACTGTTTACTTGTGACCCATAAAGACATTTAACTCCAGAAGAACTGAAAATGGAAGGTTCTTCAGTGGTTCTTTGCAGTACCTTTGGTTCAGGTGCTATAAGGTTCTTTGATGTTACACTATAGGTTTTTTAGATCAGCATATTGGTTTCTGAAATCTATTCATAGTTTCACATGATGTCACACCCTTATCGGAGCACCCACCTGCAGGGTTATTTTTTACTAGGTTTGTACTAAGTACTAATGTTCCATAATAAAGAAATTGCTTAATGTTGTTTAATGCATTAAGACAGTGAAACTGAAGGACTAAAATCAATATACACCTTATTAATGAAACACATTATGTACAGGCAAGCAGATGAATCCAGAACATGAACACATGTTTCACGTTATGCATTTCCCATAGAAATCCATTATAAAGAAAATTGAGCTCTTTGTATGCATCATCAATAAGTTGTATATTGAATTTGATCTTTTAATATTACTGTCTTAGTACATTAGGGAATGTCCCATTTTAAGGTGCTGTATACCTTGCAGTTTGTTAACATATATTTGGTATGACATTAGTCTGTAAGCATTCTAACTGGAAGCTTTCGAGTGTAAGTTTCACTGTGTAAATTTGTTAAAGTTGGATGATGGTCTTTTGTGGTGACAGAGACTCGTGAGTGTGTGAACTGTGGGGCCACTGCTACCCCTCTGTGGCGACGTGATGGAACAGGCCACTACCTCTGCAATGCCTGCGGACTGTACCATAAGATGAACGGACAGAACAGGCCTCTCATCCGACCCAAAAAGAGACTGGTATACCTCACAGATACTTCACTTAGATTTTTAAAAGAAGTAGCTTCTGTTCCCCAAGGCTGCATTTAATTGATCATCATTACAGTGAAAACTTTAATATTGTGAAATATTGTTACAATTTAAAAGAACTGTTTTCTATTTTAAAATGTAATTTATTCCTGTGATCAAACCTGAAGACTCCAGTCTCCGGTGTCACATGATCCTTCAGAAATCATTCTAATGTGCTGATTTTCTCTTAATATTATCAATGTTGAAAACAGTTGTGCGGCTTAACATTTTTGTGGAAACTACATTTGTTTGCAGGATTCTCTGATGAATAGAAAGAACAGCATTTATTTGAAATATAAATCTTTTGTGACATTACTTTTGTCACTTATCTGTAGGGTTGTCAAAAGTACCGACTTCGATACCAAGTCTGACATTTAAAAAATGTGACAATACCACCATTTCCCCCAAGCATTTTTCCGCTGTTGAGCAGATTCTTAAACACCTCTGATTGGCCACTGTGTTCAAGTGCTCAACAGATATGTCTATGATTGGCTACAATGATCAACGCTTCAAAAACGTTGTAAATAGACATTTTTTACGCTCTTCACTGAGCGCTTACACAGATAGGCCTATCTGTTGAGCTCGTGAACACAATAGCCAATCAGAGGTACCACGATACTATGTTTGACCCTATTATTTGATGACCGATCAGCAACTTCATTCTTTCGTGTGACAGACTGAAGTGTGCAAACTGATGCTGTCACCTGAAAACTGAAAAGTCCCATCCCTCTATGACAAAAGCAGACAATGGGGTGGGACAATAGAGCTGTGGAAGATTTTTGTCTCACCTCCTTCTTTTGACTGATTTTTTTCACACTCAAAGTAAGGTCTACCGTACGGTTGAGAAATCAGTTAAAGGGTTAAGAATCCACTCAAGAGCTCCCAAAATGCTAGGGGGAAATGCTGGTATCGTCACATTTTTTATATTTCAGTACTTTTGACAACCCTTCTTTTCTGTCACAGTTTATAAGACATAGAGTGACTCTGGCCTTTGTCTCTCTTTCTGTAGGTCATCAGTAAGCGAATAGGAACTCAATGTGCGAACTGCCAGACCAGCAACACCACGCTGTGGAGACGCAACGCCAGCGGAGAGCCCGTGTGTAATGCTTGCGGACTCTATTTCAAGCTTCACAATGTGAGCAACTTCACTTTTAATACAATTTCACTTGACTTTATTGTATTAAAATGACAAAATCTTATTCGGTAAATTCAGTAAAAACTGATGTGTATAATTTTAGTGGACAAATTTGTTGAACAGTTGTCACTCACAACCTAGCACAAAATTTTTGGCACAAAAAGTATTTGCATTTGCATAACTTGCATAAGTATTTGCATAACTTCTTTTTGTGGATCTGGTGCTAAAACAGTGCAAAAACCCAACAATAAATTCTTAGTAAATTACTTACTGTAATTCTGTGCCACTTTCGACATATGTCATCTAACAGCATAAAGATAAGGTAGTTTTTTTCCACCAATTTCAAGCAGTTTGTTATTATGCTTGCAATTCCATTTGGTACATCTGATGGCACAGGAATCACACACAGCAGTTTTAAAGGTGCTTTTGACTGTACTAAAGCATAAAAATACCATAATATGTTTGCAGATATTTAGGAAACATGCTTGTTTCGCTGAAAAACAGTGCTACAGCCAGTTATTTTACTTTTTTTATTTACTTTAAATGTGCATTCTGTGTTGGAATGTCTGTTTTTGTTTTGGTCTGTGTGGTCCCGCTCACTGCCAATTCACCCAATAGTATTTCGACACCCCGGGTTGCCAGTTGGCAGAGAAGTGTATTGCAGCCATGGAAGCCAGCAAACAAATTGGGTCAGGAGATCGCAGACACTACCCGACCTTAATTGCCTCAGCATCCATCTAAAAATCTCTATGAACGGGAGCATATTAAAGGATTAGTTCACTTTCAAATTAAAATTTCCTGATAATTTACACACCCCCATGTCATCCAAGATGTTTGTCTTTCTTTCTTCAGTCGAAAAGAAATTAAGGTTTTTGATGAAAACATTCCAGGATTATTCTCCTTATAGTGGACCTCAACGGACTCCAAATGGTCAAAATTACAGTTTCAGTGCAGCTGATACCAGATGGGAAATAAGTGTCTTATCTAGCAAAACGATCAGTCATTTTCTAAAAAAAAAAATTATATACGTTTCAACCATAAACACTCGTCTTGAACTAGCTCGGAATTCTGTATTAGAATTCCGTGTATTACTGCCCTCCACAGGTCAAAGTTTGAACTAAATTGTCATATACAATATGCTAGTGCAACATATAACAATTAGTTCAAACTTTGACCTGTGGAGGGCAGTAATACACTTAGCAGCATCTACACTGGCGGAATTTTAATAGAGAAGAAGAGGAGCTAGTTCAAGATGTGCGTTTATGGTTAAAACATTTTTTTTTTTTTGAAAATGACCGATCGTTTCGCTAGATAAGACCCCTATTCCTCGTCTGGGATCGCAAAGAGCTCTTTGAAGCTGCAATGAAACATTTCATTTTGACCATAAAATGTTTGGAGTCCGTTGAAGTCCACTATATGGAGAAAAACCCTTATTTCTTTTTGACTGAAGAAAGAAAGACATAAATATCTTGGATGACATGGGGGGTGAGTAAATTATCAGGAAATTTTAATTTGAAAGTGAACTAATCCCTTAAACTGCAGATAAAAAGTGTCTCCTTGCCTTCCATTGTCAATTGCGCTCATTCCTGTTGCGTGTCCCCAATCTGACAACCCACATGAGCGTTCAGTCTGAGGAGGACGGGGCGGAAGAAACAACTCTCTCCAATATTTTGAATTCGGACTGCAGTACCCATTTCAACCACTAGCTCTCAATATTACATACTGCGCCTTTAACTGCAATTTCAATTTGCAGTTCTTTAAATTGTGCTTAATATTTTCAATCCTACTCATCAGGTGAACAGACCGCTGACTATGAAGAAGGAAGGCATTCAGACGCGCAACCGTAAAGTGTCCAGCAAGAACAGGAAAGGGAAGAAATTTAGCACTGCAGAGGAGAATCTGTATTGTGATTTTTCGAGGAATCCTGCCTCTGATCAGTATTTCGACATGTATTCTCAGAGTCCAGGAGCTCTGGGGGTCTATAGTCATTCTTCCCATTCACTGCCGCCCACAGCCGCCTTCCACAGCCATGCCACCCTGCCCTACCCATACCACCCCTCGGCTGCCGTCTTACCCAGCATGATGTGAGAGGAACTGGACAAAAGACTATGAGTTTATGGAAAGCTGGAAGAAGTTGTACAAAAAATTCACACCTGCCCTGCCATCTGTTTAGATGCCATACAAATATTTGGACATTAAAGTCACAAATTGAAAATATCCAAATGTCATTGCATTATATATCAAACCAGGTGGCATTTATTTTAAACAAAGACAGCACAAACACACTTTTCAAGTTTGGTAGGTTTGAAAAGCATTTGTTTGCAGAAGCCACTTAGTTTTATATTTTGCAGCTAACGCAATGACATTCGGACGTACACTACTGTTCACAAGTTTGGGGTCAAGGAAATGAATACTTTTATTCAGCAAGCATGCAATAAACTGTTTTCAATATTGAGAATAATCAGAAATGTTTCTTGAGCACCAAATCAGCATATTAGAATGATTTCTGAAGGATCATGTGACACTGAATACTGGAGTAATGATGCTGAAAATTACATTTTCAAATATATTCAAATAGAAAAGTGTTTTTTAAACTAATAATTTTACTGTATTTTTGATTTGAAAGAGACTTCTTTATAAAACATTAAAAAATCTTACCCCAAACTATTGTACAGTAGTTTAAACATAGACTACATTTATTTTTTCAGTGTTTGTAACCACTTTTCTTTAACCACTTTCTTTTTTTTAGCATTTGTAATTGTTGCATGTTTTGAAAGTGTTTTACAGAACATTAATGTTGTTTACAAATAAAAGTTTACCTAAAGCACCTTTTCTTTTTGCAGTTGCCGTAATTCTTGACGACAGACAGCCGATCTCAATTGACTCGCTTGATCGCATTCAAAACAGAGTCTCCTTATCAAAACACACCTCGTGTCACGAAGCTCCTTAACATCTCTGCGTCGTAACAGACGTTTGAATCTGACACTGTGGTTTTTCTATGGCACCATTGTGAGCTCTGCAGCTTGGATGAATTAGTTTGTAGTGGGAGTTAGTCAGTTACAATGAGCCATGACAGCACATATGCAAATCCAGCACTTTCCATAGTACAGCGGTGCAGCTTAAAAATGAGAGAGTTCAGTGATGTCACACTTCATTAATCATGTGACCTGTTTCAGTGCCAGTTGGTTCAGAGTGTTGGAAAAACAATATTTGCTTATCGTGTGAAACATGGTATTTATGATTGAATGCCTTCAACAGTCTAAAACACATTATAGCTTAGTTTTGTAAATCATAAGGCAAATTCTTTATTTCTATCTGTAGAAATATGTGTGTGTGTGTGTGTGATGATTTTTAAAAAGTTTTTTATATATTTTGTACTTCGCTCTGTAGGTTGTTGTGTTGATGTCTATATGTTGAAGCCAATGACAAATTTCCACCTTGTGTACAATAAAAGTAACTAATTATGTCGCTTCCGAAATAGTATAGTATCATTCTTGATATTATTCATTATACCTACATAAAAACTAAAATTTGCTGGGTTAAAAACACCCCAAGTTGGGTTGAAAATGGCCAAACCCAGCGGTTGGGCAGTTTTATTTAACCCAACAATTGTTTAAAAATGACTATATGGCTGGCTTAAAATGAACCTAAGATAGGTTGGAAATTAAAAATCAGACACATAATTACTAGAGGCAACAATAATAATCAAAAGGTGAACATTTATTAATAAGGAATTTAATACATATTTATTGTTTAATTATTATTCATTAAACGTATTAATAAATGTTCATTTCCAACATACTTTGAGTTCATTTTAAGCCAGCAATACAGTCATTTTTAAACAATAGTTGAGTTAAATAAAACTACCCAGCAGGTTTACTCAACATTTAACCCAACCGCTGGGATAAAACAACCCTATCGTTGGGTTTGTCCATTTTCAACCCAACTTGGGTTGTTTTTAATCCAGCATTTTCTGTCATGACAGCTCTCGGAGTGTTTGGCATGATAATGGATATGACAATGCTAATGTGTTTAGTCTTAGTGGAATAGATCTGCTACGCTGCTGCTGCTTATTCTGCTGCTGTTGATTATTGCTGCTGATCAGGTACGAGACTTACTTCTGCCAAACAATACATGACATGCTGCTTCTGTACATTAGCATACATGGGTCACTCCATAGCAGATCTATATACAGGTGGAGCTGGGGAAGATGGAGGGTTTCTGAAAGCATGCTGCAAACTGCTACGCAGATGCTGACCAAGTATTTGAAAGTTGAGCATCAAGCTCATTGGCTGCTGATACAGCAGGAACCAATCAGCTGTGCCCCATAGAGAATGATGTGATTGCAAGTAGATTGAATTAAAGGGGACGTATCATTAAAAATCTCAAGTGCTATAAACAGGTCCCTGGTGCATCTACCAACCCAGAAAACGTGAAAAAGTACAACCCAGTAACTTTGTTTTGGTAAGCCTTTCTCTGCAAGCATGTGAAAAAAAGCCAGATTTCGTAGTGACGTAGGAAGGGGATCTTATAATATTAACGCCCCTTAATCTGCACGTTTCCACCCACGGTGCCACCATTTTGTTTTTGCAAGGGAGGCAAAGCTGCAGATGAAGAAAATGTAAGTATTTTTAAGTAATGCATTGTGTTTCTTCAGTTCAGGCAGCTGCTTTCCCTTAGCCTCCATACGCTCTATTACTTTATGCTAGCACAAACAGAAGTTGTGTTTGACAGAAATGTATCGGTGTTACTTATGACTCATCCACAAAACAGCTTAGACTACTAATGTGATGTCATTTTACGCCGTACTGCTTCACAAACGAGGGTCAATTCAACGCTGGATTTGCACAAAAGATTAACATGACGGCACATGCTAGTCGATGAGTTGAATCAACTCCACAGCAACTACATAAATGTATCCACTAACCATTCAGAAACGTCCAGTTTCATTCTAAGAGTTGTAACTTCTTCCTGAGTCTCTCCATCAGTGTCGACTCCGGTTTGAACAATGTAAGGCTGAACACCGTTACTGACAATCCTCATTTTGACTGCGTGAGATTCTCCAGCTTTGTTGTTGTTGAGCTACCGAAGCACGAGCTGTTAAAGCTCCGCCCTCTTCTGGAAAGGGGGCTGAGAGCAGCAGCTCATTTGCATTTAAAGGGACACACACAAAAATTGTGTGTTTTTGCTCACACCCAAATAAGGGCAAATTTGACAAGCTATAATAATCACGATCATATCTGTGGGGTATTTTGAGCTGAAACTTCACAAACACATTCTGGGGACACCAGAGAGTTATATCACATCTTGTGAAAAGGGGCATAATTTAAGGACCTATCAGCCTGCGCCGGCTAGAGTTTCATGACTATTTTTGGGAGGATTGCCCGCCACAATGCTCGGATGTTGTGTGTGGTTGCCAGGGTGTTGCTATGCGGTTGCTAAAGTGTTCTGAGTATCATTAAGATACTGCTATGTGGTTGCTTACCAGTCAAAATCATAATGCTGACCATCCTGTTATGGCAGACATCACATCGAGTGTCAAGAAAGGCCAACGATACACATGCACAATATTTTCCCAGCATCTTTGAGCTAATAAATTGGCTTCATTGAGAGAATTCTTCAATGCCGGTATGGAAAAAACGGCTCAGCGGTGTGAAATATGGATTTGTGTCTCAGTTTTACTCTGGTTGGTGATGATATCTCAGATAGTGCCCCTCCCCTGTCCTCCATCTGTTTCCATCTCTCACGGTTGACCACATAGCTCTGCTCCCCTGGCTTCTAGTGGAGCCTCATTGTGCAACGCAGGCGGCTTCTGGTTTTCCGGACTCTGTAAAAAAAAGTGCAGAAGGGAAAAGGAGATGCACAGAAGAAGGCTGCAAGCAATGGCATGAGCGTTTTTTTCAAGCCTGGTGCACGAGGCACATCATTCGCTTTTTTCTGTCATCGGCTTCCTCCATTCAGGGTGAAGCCGTGTTATCTGGTGGAGTCGGCACCATAGTGAGGGGGAAATGGTACTGAGTGACTGGGAGAGATTAGCAACCACAGGACAGGTCCAGCCAACACGTACAGGCCTGTACGTTAGCGCTCACCAGCTCCGCCGCGCTCACGCTTGCAAACTCTTTTCCATTCACGTAAACAGACTAACAAAGACAAGAAGGGGTAAATGGAGATTTTTAGTCACAAAATCACATATTTACATCTGATCTGCAGAGGTCACAAGGTCAGAGCCTGATTAAACTGCTTTTGTGTGCAAACTGTTGATCACATTATAAATTGGCTGCTAATTTTGTTTGGAATGAAATAAAAAAAATTGAATTTTTATGGAAACGTTGTTTTATAAGAAAAGTCAAATAAAGAAAATGTTTGGCAACACTTTTTTTCGATGGTCCACTTTAGACATTCTACTAACTATGAGTATTAATAGACTGTCTGCATAATATCTGATAACACTTTATTTTGATGCTCCCCAAACAGACATTCTACTGACTATAAGTAACTTTGTTAGTACGTCAACTTGTTCTATTAACACTAACCGTCTGCTACAGTCTGCTAATACTCTGAGAGTTAGTTGACATGTACAGTAGTTGCAAAGTTACTTATAGTCAGTAGAATATCTAAAGTGGACCATCAAAACAAAGTGTAACCAAACGTTCCAGCTGGTGTGATTATTTTGTGTCATTACACATTCATTTTGATGGTCTCCACCAAGGGGTCAAGAAATTGCTGGTTGACCCCGTTGACCCCGTAGTAATAGCATCTTTCTCCATTGACAGCCATTCAAATGTAACCGTGCATTCTGATGAGATGCAACTTGTAAGTTCAACCTGAAATAGTTCATTATGTTTTTGTAGTTGTTTTATCAGTGCTGATTGTTTTATAGAGCACTGGTTCTTACTAGGGGCCGCAGGATGACTTAAAAGTATTAAATTAATAAATCATTATTAATATATAGAAAGAAAAAAAATCTAACTCTAATCTATATCAAAATGCTAAAACACAAGATCAAGATGTAAATGATTCCCCCCCCCATAATCATTAATTTTATTGAAGAGTTTTAGGTTAATATATGAATAATTTCCCAGTTTCTGTTAATAAAAAAAATTGACAACCAGCAGATTTGTCATAATTACATCAAAAATACATGAAAATAGCTTAACCTAGTTGTTTTACATATTTTAGATGCCACAGACCCCCAGATATTATCTTTCTTGTGCGAGGGTACAACACAAAATGTAAAAAAAAAGCTATATATTTTCATGTAAAATGTATTCAGTGAAAAATTAATATTATAAATATGTTTAAAGTATTATTTGGAGAATATTTAGCTTCTATTACATTACATTACATTACTTATTATGTTTTTTTTCCAACTCAATATAGTATCATTAGATGTTTTATTTATTTATTTACATTTTTATGATTTATTTATGATTTATTTATTATTTTAATATTTTTTTTGTATTTGTTTTAATCAAATTTATTTATTTATTTAATTTAGTTTTTTTAAAACATAATTTAGGGTGAATTCACGTTTTTTTGGGACACTTTTCCCCCAGTCATCTCAATGGCAAGACGTGTCCCGATCAACCTGAATTCACCCCTATTTATTTATACGTTTTTTGTTGTTTTTTTTACACAGTTTTTCTCTAAAAAATTTCAACAGTCCCCCTAGCACTCCCTTGAGGACCTCTTATTGTGCAGTTTGGCCCCTGACCCCTTACATAAATTGAGGAAAAAGAAAACACGCACAAAAAAAACAATCAATTAATCAATCAATCAATCAATCAATCAATCGATCAATAAAGAACCAGGGTGTACTTGTAAATATCTCTGGAACTTTTTTTTGAGAATTTTATTATAATGTCAAATCTCTTGTGCCAAGCGAAATAATTTTGTCGTTTCATAAAAATATTTTCAAGTTAACGCTGTTAAATATGCAACAGTGACCTCCTGCGTTACAGAACAGACTACAGCGAGCACGCGCTATGCGTGACTGACGTAATTTTATTGCGCCGGCCCGCGCGCCTCATAGAAAAATAAGTGGGAAGAGTGGCAGTTGACGTAAACATGTCTCCTGAAAGGAGCGGAGCGAAGCGACGAGGAAGCGCTGGTACGACATGTATTTTAACTATTTATTGTATATTTTCAATTCATTGGACCAAGTTGTGCAGTTCAATTATTCAGGTGAAACATATCGACGATTTTAGCACTGTCAGGATGGACTGATAACAGTCGTTTGTGTTTACTGGAATTATAATTTTATAGACGTTGTTGTGAAGGACTTTACCTATAAACCACATGATTTGAAATGAGTTTTACGCTTAAATAAGAGTACAAATGCCTCTAATTTGAGTGTGACTCTGCAGTCTGAGCCTCAGTGCGCCCCCTAGAGGAGGAACCGCTTTATGTCTCACTGGAAAAATACAGTTCTTAGCGCGACATCTTCGCTTCTGCTGTGCAGAGTTGGGCGTGAGTTAGCCTTTAGCATTTACAAACAAAAACATTATTGTGCCTTTTTTCGTATCCACCTTAATAAATATTTATCTTGCAGTTGTTTTTGCTATGCGGTTCCCATTTTGCTTCGTTCATTTTCCACTTTTATGTCCAATCCAGAGAATAACAACAGACACGGAAACTTAGGAAAGCAAAAAGCTTGCGGCTCAAATGACTGGCAGCTTGGTCTTTTTCATAAAAACTGAATTTCAAAAGTGTGTTTTTGCAAACGGCATAAAATCTGACAACAGTTCTGTTCATATCCTCTCATACACATCACACATTTCTGAAAGCAGTAAGTACAACCTGTTATGTACAGTCTTGTGACATCTGTCACTTTTTAACATCTAGACGTTATTTTTAAGAAAGAAAATGGTCTATTTTGTATCTTGATACTGAATTTCTGGATTAGAATGATAAAGAAGATTTTATATGGTTTTCAATTATTATTTAGTAAGTATTTAGTAGTATTGTTATCATTATTATTATGTATTAGTAATAAAGAATCACAAACACACACAAAACAGTTATAAACTGCTATGTATTTCATGCATAGCCACAACTTGGACACAACTTTATACAGCAAATTTATGCATAATTAATTCTGCATATACAATAAATCCAAGTGTAGCATCTGTTATAACCTCTATTCTATTATTAAACTTTTATATAACATATAACTTATACATGCAGCAAATTGGGACTCTTAATGTAGATGTTTTTTGCACCTGTCACTAACACTTTTCAAGGTCTTTGGTGTGGATCTGTAAAATCCTCCTCTGATGGATCCTGTTCCAGTTTCCAAAGGTTCCACTCGTTCTCCAAGAGGAACACCAGAAACCAAAGTGAGAGAATGTTTACACTCCATTATTGTGGCGTAGCAAGTCAGCTGATTAAAAAAAAAATTAACGGGCCCCCTCACGTTCAAATCACGTTCCGTGTTTTAATCAGTGTGTGCATGAGTAGTTAATAATCCACAGATAGTCGTGAAGTTTGCCCACTTGATCTACACAGCGTCGTGCTCTGTTTTGCTAATTTTTAAAGGTCAGATGTGGGAGCTAGTGCTTTATTTGGATTCATGTTTTGAGAGTGTAGGCCTGTGCTGTGTGTAATTGTCTCTAAAAGACCTTTGTGCTCTTCAGAGAGAAAACAACAACCCAAACCATAAGAAGAGTCTACAGGACGCACGGAGGAAGGGGAGAATGGATCGGAGCAAAGCAGAGGAGGAGATGAGCAATGAATTACAAAACCTGGTAAAGACTTACAGTCACGCAGTCACTGTTTGTTTTCTCTTAAAACCTGTCAAGAAATGTCTAGATGATATTTCACACACACACACAAATACAAGCAAAAATGTTTTGCATAAATAAAACAAAGATTTTTGTCATTGCAACATATTTTCCTAACAATTTATCCCTCTTCTCCTGACCAATTCTTCCAATTCTTATGTGCTCAATATGAACTTAACTAATTTAAATTACAAGTAGCTTGTAGTGTGGCAAGCTTCAAAGTAGCTCCACAACATTGGCACTAATGCACATGTTTATGGTGTTGTGTATGGAGGTGATTATTAAAAATCAGTTGTGTGCATGCAGTATTTTATTTTGTCAGTGTGGGATTGCATGCTCATGGATGGAGTGCTTTTGAAACAGCTGTTTGAGTGTTCTTGGCATGTTTTTTAGGATGTGCGTGGGAAGACTAAAGCAGCAGGAACAGGTCTTGTCTACGTAGATGCCTTCACTCACTTTCACTGCCTCTGGGATGTCAGGTGATGCTTCAGAATGGTTCAATTATTACTGACAATAGTTTGCTTAAAAATGAAAATTTATGTCATTTGGAATTTCAAAAAAGAAAAAGAGTCATGCAGTAAACCTTTAGAGTCGGCATGAAACAGAGGTTGCATTTGTCAGAGGATATAGAGGAAATGGCTTCTCAAACAAGAAGAAATGTAGGGCGGGACTTGATTTTGTCCATCAGGAATTGATTGGATCATTGTCATTTGCAATTGTTGTGACCTTGTGTGTGACAGGTTGTCCCGCCCACATGTCAGTAAACCATTAATCAGCGGGAGGGGAAGTCATATTGATTTAAAGATTACAAAAATCATTTGTGATAAATACAGCAGTATTCCATAAAAAAAAAAAATTGTCAATTTTGATTTCACAGTGACTTTAAGACTCTCCAGTGGACGCTATGAAGCAGAAGACAGAGTCTTCCGCTCTTATGCGTTAAGTTTATACTGTCTTGAATTGAGCATACATTTATAAATGCGTTAAAATAATAAAAAATAGAATGCATCAAAGTGTTTGTTGTCATTGCATCAATAAAAACTACACTACACTTATTCTTGATATTTAATTTAATTTTAAATAGTTTACTTAGTATTGTATTTCTCAAGTTATTATATAACAGCGGATTGGATGTTTTTGTTTTCACAGTCACCCAGAGTGTCCAGCGAGAGTGAGCACTGTGATGGAGACACTGGAGACGGAGGGTCTGCTGGGACGCTGTGTGCGAGTTGAGGTAGAGACACTACTATAGTGAAATTATTTTAGATAGGTAGTACTTGAATTCCTCCTGTCTTTGAGCAGTTTTACCTTTGTGTTTCAGGCCAGAGCTGTATCAGTAGATGAGCTATTACTCGTTCATACGTAAGTTTATACACATGATTAAAATAGAGATTGATGCTGTTAGTTGGGTTGGTTTTGTTTATGACTTTCTTATGTGACATGGGGAAATGTGTTGTATTTGATAGAAAGGATTATGTGGAGCTGATGAAGTCCACACAGAAAATGACAGAGGAGGAGCTCAAGACTCTCTCTGATAAATACGACTCTGTCTACCTGCATCCTGTAAGTCACCTAATCACATGTCTTTAACAGTCCTGGAATTTATTGTGTGCTGATTCCAGTTCCAATATTTAAAGGGTTAGTTCAGCTGAAACTGAAAATTCTGTCATCATTTACTCACCCTCAAGTCGTTCCAAACCTGTAAGACTTTCGTTCATCTTCTGAACACAAATTAAGATATTTTTGATGAAATCTGAAAGATTTCTGTCCCTCCATTGACAGTTATGCAACTGACACTTTGACACTTCAAAAAGTTCATAAAGAGATCTAAAAACAAATCCATATGAATTAAGCAGTTTAGTCCAAATTTTCTGAAGAGACTCGACCACTTTATATGATGAACAGATTGAATTTAGGCTTTCATTCTGAAGATGAAGGTCTTAAGGGTTTGGAACGACATGAGAGTGAGTAATTAATGACAGAGTTTTCATTTTTGGGTGAACTAACCCTTTAATTATTCATCAAAATCACAATCTTAATCCAGTACATGCACTGATATTTCTTAAAGTCAACAAGAAATCAATACTGACCATATATTCACCAACAAATATTGACCATTAGGGCTGTTCTTAATCATGAATCAAAGAGATAAAATAACTGTAGCACTCGGCCTCTGGCTTTTTGCTTTTATAAAATGATGACAACAGTAATGTGATAAAAGACTTCAGTGTTTCATAAATAGATACCAAGACTGTGCACTCATATAATTACGAGTAGTAGAAAGTGCAATGCACAATATAGGCAGAATAAGTCCCGCCTTCTAAATTAAAGAACCAATTGGTAAAGTCATCCCATCCCTGCAGCTGCCATTAGAAGTTTCGGGTGCTATAAAAACAGTTAGTGTCATGAGATGCGCTTAGGATAGCACATGCACATTGGCTGGTCCAGCCTTAAATATAAATATATTTTTAATGCTATTTGAGTATATGAAATAACATTTATGGGGCAGGTCATGTAAATATGTTGAAATATGTTATTTGATTACGAGTGTGGCAGGCAGTTTTTAGATTTCAGGATTTTTCCATTCAAGTAGATAGGACTTGGTCTTGGATGCCCGAAATAGTTGCCCAGAGGCATTGCTAGTATGGCCGCCAAGTGAACAGATATTCTTTAAAAGGGACTTATAATAATATTTTTTGGCCAAAATGATTATTTTATGGTTGCCAAGGAACATGGCAGCTTTTTTATAAAACAAAATAAGAAAGAATAAATTTTTTCAATTCCACCAGGAATTTTTCACCTCCGCCTGTATGGCGGTGGGATCAGTTCTCCAGCTGGTGGATAAAGTGATGACATCACAGCTGCGTAACGGCTTCTCCGTCAACAGGTCTTGTTGCATCTGTTCTTCTCTTAATTTTATATTGATTTGTTCATTGATCTATTTGAGTTACTGTTTTTTCTTGTACACACAGGCCTCCAGGTCACCATGCACAGGCAGATAAGATGAACGGCTACTGTATGTTTAATAATCTGGCCATAGCAGCGCGCTACGCTCAAAAACAGCATGGAGTTGAACGGTGAGAGTCTGCATTTTGCTTTAGCATCATACATTTATTAACAGTTTTTTATTTATTAAAGACATTATGAAATTCTCTTTACTCACCTTCTTGATACATTTTCCTGGTCTTATTGTGAGCAATTTCTCAGAGCAGGTTTGATCTAGAGATAAAATGTTTACATAGTCTTTCATCAAATGTAATGACTTTTACCACCACCAAAATGTCTTCATTTTTTTCTGTTGACATACTCAAACGTCAGTAATATCAGTCAGATTAACCTAATGATGCAATCAAATTCTGATTGATAAAATCAAATCTAGTCCTGGATTATTTCCCACTGAATATTCAAAAAAGGGGAAATGCATTTTCATGTTGTCTTCAATGAGGTTTATGGTTTGAGAATCTATAACATGGATTGTTGCTTTTCCAATCACACAGAGTTCTAATTGTGGATTGGGACGTGCATCATGGACAGGGAATCCAGTATATTTTTGAAGAGGATCCCAGGTACATTTGTCCGCACCTGCACATCATATTATATGCGTTCTGTATAAATGTCTGGCATTTAAAAACCATCTCTTCTCTGTCCTTCTGTGTGGCAGTGTGCTGTATTTCTCAGTGCACAGATATGAAGATGGCTCGTTCTGGCCGCATCTCAAGGAATCTGACAGCAGCTCGGTGGGTTCAGGAGCAGGACAGGGCTACAATATCAACCTGCCCTGGAACAAGGTACACCACGCTAATTTATGCTGGTTGTCAGTGTTTATGTCACTCATTTCAACAGGTTAACCAGTTTACAGTTTCATGTAGAAGTCTTCCTAATAGAGATGAGGTTGAAAATGATCATTTAAAACTAAATCACCACCTTGACTAACATTATAGTGGGCTATAAATAAAAAAAAAAATGAAATGCTACTTTAAAAAAAGTATGGTTGAATATGGTCTGTGTAGGCTGGTGCTGAATGTGGCCTGATCTCTTTATTTAACTCCAGGTGGGGATGGAGGATGGAGATTACATCACAGCTTTCCAGCAGCTCCTCCTGCCTGTGGCGTATGAGGTACACCTTTTATATCGGTCACCTGCACATCTCATTTAATGTTTTATTGTCTATTAATGTGTATGTGCTGCACAGTTTCAGCCTCAACTGGTGTTAGTGGCGGCCGGCTTTGACTCTGTGATCGGTGACCCAAAGGTGGGATGCTCAGCTTCAATCCATTTAATTTAATTGTCCAAAACTCATTCCATTATGTTAATTATTTAAAACGTTCTGTGTGTCTAGGGTGAGATGCGAGTGAGTCCACAGTGTTTCTCCATCCTGACCCATATGCTGAAAGGTGTAGCACAGGGCCGACTCGTGCTGGCTCTGGAGGTATGATCATATTATGCCATAAGAGAACTAAATATTCTTCTTTGTGGTTAACATCTCACACACAGTATTTCATTCGTTAGGGTGGGTATAACCTCCAGTCCACAGCAGAGGGTGTTTGCGCTAGTGTGAGGTCACTGCTGGGTGACCCTTGCCCTCACCTGACCTCTCCTGGTGCTCCGAGTGAGAGGTGAGTGAGCTGAGGAGCACATCTGCCTACATACTCTTACATTTCACTCTCTTACTCCCTATTTGCTGTGGGTTTTTTTGTGGTTTTATTGCAGTGCCCTGAAGTCCATCTCAAAGACCGTCTCTGCCTTGTATCCATTTTGGAAGAGTCTTCAGACTTTTGGTAAGAAGCAAGAATTATTATTTACAAATAAACAAACCATATCACCATAATGTATTGGTGCACCATATTGTATTGGTATATATATGTATACACACACACACAGGGCTTGACATTAACACCCGTCAATTTAAGCAGTCACTCCTACTAGCTAATTTGGCAGGTTGAATTTTAAATATAATATACATTCTTCAATTCTAGTCTTTTAAAAAGGCATCTAAAATAATAAACGAAGTGCAATATAGTGTTTTCGATTTTTCGATAATATCGATGCTGTAATATCTGAAACACTTTCAATACACATTTTCCGCAGAATAGATGCATGATATCAGCTGCTCTTTCTCTCTCTCTCATCTCTCGGACAGCGACTCGACACATAATACCAGCCTTCCCTCACTCACTCATTTAATTTGCTCCGGATGAATATTGTTGGTGTTACAGGGCTTGAATTTCAGCATGGGATTGCGCATAATTTTACTCATTCCCACAGATTTTGTTCTCACACCCAAATTGCGCACATAAAACCACCTCTCAGTACTAAATTGAGTTATTTTCCGCTGCTTATCACGCTTAAACAGTCAAATACACACAAAATAATTTCAAAATACCGGTCTTGGTGAGTATTCATGTAAACACAGTCAGCTATGTTTTAGGTGAACATAAACAGTTGAGAAGAAAACGCATGTGAAACAGTATAATGCATCCGTGCGTCAGGTCTTAAAGTGACAGCAGCCTAATATACCTGCTGCCAAATTATGAGATAATATTAAAAATATCTAAATGTCAGTTTTTACCATGGTATTGATGTCAAAATTGTGGCCAGTTAAAAAATGCTGAATGGCTAGTAACTTTGGAAAACCTCTAGCCACAGTGGCTGGTAAGCAGAAAAGTTAATGTCAAGCCCCTAATATATACATACATACATACATTTATAGAAATATAAAATATGTTAACACATATATGTGTATGTAAATGGTTAAATTATTGGAAACGGCATGGAAATTCATTAGTCATTGATGTTTAATTGGGACATTATATTATCCGGTCATCTTCAGATAAAAGAAAGCGCTCAGCTGCAAACCAGTAAACACTATACCAAACATCATATTTGCACAAGCATTCAAACTGCCAACTATTTGGTACAGCTGGCACCTTAGTGAAAGAGTTTTCTTGAATGCTCTTGAATGTGTGTGTTTGATCTTGACCTTTAGAGGGGGGTCCTCTGTCCAATGCCACCCCCCTGCCTGCTCCAGTATGTGCAGAAGTGAAGGTTTCCTCTCCAATCACTGGGCTGGTTTATGACCAGAGAATGATGCATCATCACAACATGTGGGATGGGTGAGAGTGATTCCTGCTTAATAGCATCAACACTACAATAATCCCTGTGACCCAGCAGAAAAATTAAAATTTTCTCATTTGTGTGTTTTTTGATTATTTGGTTGTATTTAATACATAAGATGAGGATGTATTGATTCCTACAGTCATCATCCAGAGCTCCCTCAGAGAATTTCACGGATCTTTTCCCGACACGAGGAGTTGGGCCTGCTGTCCCGTTGCCAACGGATACCAGCTCGCTTAGCAACAGAGGAAGAGCTGGCACTCTGTCACAGGTGAAACGCATTCAGATGAGTAAATAAATAATGATCACATTAATGTATGAAGTTACATGCAAATCTGTATTTCATTTGTGTGATTAACATTTTCTCAAATAATCATTTTCAATGATAATTATTTTGATTAGTAAAACTAATGTAACATTGCATTTGATTAAATTAATGTCTGTTTATCTCTCTTACGCTAGTTCTGAGCACATAAGCACTATTAAAAATACAGAGCACATGAAACCCAGAGATCTGCACCGACTGGGGAACAATTACAACTCCATCTACATCAGTAACGAGAGCTACACCTGTGCACTGATGGCCGCTGGGTCGTGCTTTAACTCCGTACAGGCCATACTCACAGGCCAGGTCTGTCTTTTTGTGATTTTTATAAGTAATAAACTTTACATGTCTTAGTATACAGTATACTAGAACATTACTGCTTAAATTTGTTCCCTGGTGTCCTCAATTGTTTGTTTGGTCCTGTAGGTTAGAAACGGCGTGGCCATAGTCCGTCCTCCTGGCCATCATGCAGAGAAAGACACAGCTTGTGGTTTCTGTTTCTTTAATACGGCCGCTTTGACCGCACGCTATGCCCAGAGCATCACACACAAATCGCTGCGTGTCCTCATCCTCGACTGGGATGTTCATCATGGAAACGGCACACAGCACATCTTTGAGGAGGATGACAGGTTTGTCTAGTCCCACAGTTAACCATAATCTCATATAGCATTAAACTAGAACAATCAAAAAAACATTTAAATAAACCTGAAATAAAATATAAATTTTATATGAAAATTAAAATATAAGTTGAAGTAAAATTACTAAATCTAAAACTTAAATAATAAAAATAATTAAAAAAAAGAAGAAAAAAAAAGACTAATAAAATGACACAAGCACATAACAAACTTTAAAATTAAAATTAAAATATAAAAAAATAAAAGCTCATTCTAATATTAATATATACTGTAATAGTATATAAATAATACTAAAATAACACTGGTCTGTATTCCAAAGTCAGGTGTTCATAAGAGGTCAATTTTATAATTTAAAATATTCCTTTCACCAAAAAAGTAGTATTTTAGTTTGCTTGTGAATTTTTGGCATTTTCCTTTGACCCTTAGAATCAAACAGGCTGTTTTTGCTAATGTAAATAGGAGACTTCTGTATGCAAAGGACCTTGTGTTTGATTGGCCAACCTCTTTGCATTTAAATGAGTAACAACTTATATTTGTTGTCAGGTCCAATATAGTCAAGACCAGAAGGTCAGGACCGCCCCAAGGCTGTCTGACTGACATATAAAACAACCAATCACAGTTCGTTTTGTTCAGCGTCATGTTTAGGGGCGTGGCAATGTAACGTCAATGTCCTTACAATAATAGACAGGTGTGTAACACTCTTGGATGTATTTTAAAAAGTCTATCCAGTGTTTAGTTGATCCTGATGAGTGCTCATTGTCACAGCTGTAAACACAACAGCTTTCTTTTTCAATGAGGGGGTTTGGCGTCACAACATATGATTTATAAATAAATATCATTTTCTTTAGATCAGTCACATATGCATTGGTCAGTATGCAGACCTATGTTTTTAATCAATGTCTTTCTCATTTTTCCAGCGTCCTGTACATTTCTCTGCATCGTTATGAAGACGGGACGTTTTTCCCCAACTCGGAGGATGCTAACTATGATAAGGTGGGTCAGGGGAAAGGCCGAGGATACAATGTCAACATCCCCTGGAATGGAGGAAAGATGGGAGACCCAGAATACATGGCAGCTTTCCATCACTTAGTGATGCCAATATCCAGAGAGGTAAAATATGTCATTTTTACCTGATGACCAAAGCAAGTGTTGTTTGGTGTTAAACACTAACTAAATAGTGTTGTCTGTGTTGTAGTTTGCCCCAGAGCTAGTGCTGGTGTCTGCTGGGTTTGATGCGGCACGGGGTGATCCGTTAGGAGGGTATCAGCTGACCCCAGAGGGCTACGCCCACTTCACCCATCAGTTGATGAGCCTGGCAGCAGGAAGAGTGCTGGTCATACTGGAGGTGGGTTATATTCACTCTCACATTCACAATCACTTTATACTATTGAGTTTTTCAGTGGCCAATGCCAATGCTGATGTTGATATCTAGAGAGCATGGTGCCGGATGTAGCCATAATTTCTGTATAATAAAATAAGCTGATATCAAAGGAGATGTACATTCAATTTTAAATAATATTTCTTAAAATATCCATAGAAAATTTTTATTCATTGACAACATTGTCATTATTTGCCAAAATGACCTAAATATCAGCTGATTATTTATAATTAATACTTAATTATTTGGCAAGGATGCATTAAATTGAATCAAAAGTGACAGAATGAAGTGACAGTGACATGTGACATGTGGCCAAGTATGGTGACCCATACTCGGAATTTGTGCTCTGCATTTAACCCATCCAAGTGCACACACACAGCAGTGAACACACACACCATGAACACACACCCGGAGCAGTGGGCAGCCATTGCTGCGGCGCCCGGGGAGCAGTTGGGGGTACGGTGCCTTGCTCAAGGGTCTCACCTCAGTCGTGGTATTGAAGGTGGGGAGAGCGCTGGACATTCACTCGCCTCACCGACAATCCCTGCCGGACCTGAGACTCGAACCCATGACCTTTGGGTTACAAGTCCGACTCTCTATCCATTAGGCCACGACTGCCCCAAATGTCTTCACTGTCACTTTTGATTTAATTTTACAAGGTTACAAAACATTTCTGTTTCAAATAGAATGCTGTTCACTAATCAAATAATCCTGAAAAAAGTGCATCACGGTTTTCACAAAAATATTAAGCGGCACTATTTTCAGCAACAAAGTATTTTCAACATTGATAATAATAATAAATGTTTCTTGAGCAGCAAATCAGCATATTAGAATGATTTCTGAAGGATCATGTGACACTGAAGACTGGAGTAATGATGCTGAAAATTCAGCTTTGCATCACTGCAATAAATTACATTTCAAAATGCATAAACTTATTTTAAATTGTAATAATATTTCACAATGTTACAGTTTTTATTGAATATTTTAATTTTCAAATAAATGCAGCCTTGGTGCGAATAAGAAACTTCTTACTAAAACATTAAAAAGTCGACTCCAAACTGTCAAACAGTGATGTATGTAGTGTAGTTTTAAAAGGTTAATGATGTCTAACCCTTTTCACCATAGGGAGGATATAACCTCACCTCCATCTCTGAGTCCATGTCCATGTGCACCAGTATGTTGCTGGGAGACTCCCCTCCACCTCTAGACCATCCACCCCCTCCCAAGACCAGCGCTGCTGTTACCATTAACAACGTCCTGCGTGCACACGCCCCCTTCTGGAGCTCCCTGAGAATACAGAGTGAGCTAGTGACACGAAGTGTACTTCATGTCAAGAATTGAACCCCAAGAAAATGCTGATTATTTTAATGCAACATGCTTTTGTTTGTGTGTTTATATCAGTTCCAGAGTCACTTCGTTTGTCTTTGCCGTCTCCTAAACCGAAAGGCAGGCGGGCATCGGGTGGCAAGGGCAAGAAATCGCCTCGCCAGTCAACCTCTGCTCAGAGTCCCGGACAGAACCCGCAGCATCTTGAGCAGTCCGGCCTTGATGGGCTCACTGAGGATCTGCTTTCTCTGAATCTCAACACAAGTACCTCATCGAACACCAGCCCAGCATCAGTTGCTATTGGGGGAGCCAGACGGAAAGTGAAACCCAACCCACAGAGGAATTCAACAGGCCAGGAGTCAAATTCACCCCTAAAACCCCTGTCAGAGAAAGCCAGAGATGGAGACAGCACACATACAGAGAATACTGCTGTAAAAGCAGAGACACCTGTAGGCAATCTCAAATGTCATTAGCAGTATGTTTTGGTGACTCATAATGTATTCACTCATTAAACATGCTATGTTTAACAGGACCGGTCATTCCCAGTCACTGGAAATTCAGCTGCCATGTATGACCAGGAGAGCTCTGGTCTGGAGGCTGCTTGTGGTGAGACTGTGACGGCAGTCATAGAGGTCTTTGGAACACAAGCCACAGATGTGGTAATGTGTCTTATTAGCATAATAACATTGCAGATAGATGTGTGTATGCAATAAATATATATAGTAATAGTTATTTCATAGTAGTAATAATAAATCATAAATAATAAACAAATAGAATAATAAATATAAAAATTAAAAAATTAACACAT
>RJVU01030786.1:1476334-1504347 GCA_003731715.1 Anabarilius grahami
GTAAATTCGAACGCAACTTCTGTTTCATGCCAACTTTAAAACTGCACGTCGCTGTGTTGTATTGTGAGTCGTCTTCACCTATCGTTTATATATAACAAGTCCTTGTCTTAGTCGAGACTGTTGTTCTTATGTGATTTTATTAAGCCAATGCATTAAATGTTAAATGTGATGTCATTTCTAATCCACTTCCAGTTTAAAAGCAATGCAAAGTTCTAAACAAAATTTTAGTGTTCACATACATTTTATTAGCACGTACAGTGATTTTTGTTGTTTGACAAAACTTGCAGTGCAGAGATATGTATTTTTGTACACGATTTTATGACTGCACGAAAAGCATTTATATACTCAGAGCCACAATTTCCTTCACAAATAGTCAGATTACAAACCCAGAGGGCAGGAAGTTGGGACAGTGATTACTTAGTATCAGACAGAGTATTTCAAAGCCAAGTCAAGGAGGACAAAAAAACATTTTATCAAGCTTGGATAGGATGCAAATGACATTAAGAAGATGGCACACCACTTTAAAAGACAATCAGAGAAAGAGAGGACAGGAAACTCACTGTTTGACATTTAGACGGGCTCTGTTTGAGTCTAAACTCACGTAGTGCTGCTTATTGCTGGATAAAGCAGCAGATCTGATGTGTTGTGCTGTTTAAACCTGTACCAGATATCTTCTGCAATAAATATAATTCAGAGATTTTTGTTTCTCAATCATTTGTTTCAAACAAAAACTTCATTTCTAAAAGAACATACAGTAGATGTAATAGTAGATTTAGGTATGTCAAACTTCCAACTTTCATAAGTCATGTACTGTAAATATAAATGTAAATTCATTTGGATTCTGGATTAAGCAGTTTATAACTATAGATTGGTGTCTGGGTTCTGTTCTGTGTAGATTCATTGCCATTTAGATGTAAATGTCTTCATCCTTGCACTTCTGTTCAAAAGTTTGGAGTTCTCACCAAGGCTGCATTTATTTGATCAAAAATACAGTAAAACTGTAATATTGTTAAATATTATTACTTTTTAAAATAACTATTTTTTGGTTTAATATACAGTATTTCTATATATTAATTATTTATATATATTAATGTGGAATGTGGTATATTTCATGTTCTTCAGAAATCATTCTAATATGCTGATTTGGTACTCAAGAAACATTTCTGATTATTATGAATGTTGAAAACAGTTATTCAGTGAATAACTGAAAACAGTGTCATTGATGAATAGAAAATTCATAAAAACAGCATTTATTTGAAATACAAATCTTCTGTAACATTATAAATGTCCTTACTGTAACTTTTGATCAATTTAATGCATCCTTGCTGAATAAAAGTATTAATTTCTTAACTCAAAAAAATAAACCCCAAACTTTTGAATGGTATTGTGTAAAAATTAGATTCTACATCCATGTTTAAGTTGTATTATCAATGGCCTACTCTGGGTAGCTGTTTTATAGGCTAACTTATGTTCATTATTACAGGAAATATTCAATACATCAACCTAGAAATGACTTTATTTTCCGTATAGAGCTGCAGTTCGGTTAAACAGCAGAAATGCTAAAAGCACAATGTGAGCTCTGAAATGGGCCAAAGAGGTTCTCCACTCCCACTGACAGCTGTAGTAAAGCTCTGATATATAAGGTTCAGATATATAAGGATATATGGAGCATGACAGGAGCAGAACCAGCAGAAAATGCTTCTTTAATCTGTGGAGAAGCTCTGGGATTCTGGGTTGCCGAGTTGTAAACGGCCCTCAGTAGAAACTCACACGAGAAACGTCACCTAAACGCACTCATGCATGACCCCGGTCAAGCTGTGGTTTTGTTTTTAAGAACTGAGTGAGATACCGTCTGGTTACCAACAGCATGTCAATAAGGTATTAAAATGCTGGTACAAGAAAAAACAAAAGCATATTCCATAAGCTGTTATGTGTGTGGAATTTATTATAGTATAACATCGAAACAGAGTAACATCATATCAGAGTACCTTGGCAAGCAGGCCTGATTAGACTTAGGCAGATGACAATGAATGCTGGCGTTTCTGAAAGCAAGTGAATTGTTGCCATCCCCATAAGAAACTCTCGCTCGCTCTGTCTGTCTGGATTTCCTTCTATTTCCCCTCCCCACATTTCCCTTGTTTCCTCTGACTTTCACATGCACTCTTTAGGCTGGCAGGTACTGCAGGATGTGCTGTGCGATCAGGGCGGGGTCATAGGTCAGGGCTCTGCGCTTGCGGCTGGTTTTTTTGGGGGGCGGCAGGTCAGTGTCTATGCGCTTCATTCTCTGCAGGCCGACGTGTGGCGTTCTGTTGCTCTGACCTGCGATGCCGTCGTCGTCGACGTCGTCATCGAGTCTTTTCACCCTCAGCAGCGATGCCTCCACCTGGGGGGAGGGGGCAGGGGCAGAGTCTAGGGAGCGACGGGAGCGTTTTAGGGCGGGTCCTGCGGATCGCTCCATGCTGGCCACGGCGCTCAGGTCCCGTTTGGCACGCTGGTTTGAAGGGCCTCCCTGATTGCCACCCGATGCCAAGCTGGAGAGGATCTTCTCAACAAGGTACCTTAATAATGCAAAGACAGAAATACTGTTGTATGTTTGCTTAACGTTATCATGAAATGAAAATTCAACATATTAAAGGCACACTATGTAGTTTTTTCGCCACTAGGGGTCACCTATTAAAAACAAAGGTGTAGCTTGATGATACCGAGATTGAGCGCGGAATCATGTGAGATGTCGTCTACAGCCGGTGGAAAAGAATCGGGACAGGACTCTGGCAGAAATCATGTTCATGGATGAGGTTATTAACGTTACTGTAGTATGAAGCAGAGCAGAGGCGAGTGCTGTGGGAGCTGAACGAGGCCGCTGGAGCGATTGCTAATGAGAGACGAGCGCGACCACGGCTCGAGAGCAGTGGAACTTTTATTATGCCACATTCACCGCTTCCGCTTCTTCCGTTCAAGCGTTTGTGGGGTAAAGCAGCTCTGTTTATCATATTAGATACGTTTGAGTGTTGAAAATGATGTTATAACGTTACTCTGTGCGTTAATTCGGTGGCTGCTGTTAGACACTTGTTGCACACTGCAGTAAGCTATATCGATATTAGTCATGGTAAAACATGGTACTCACTGTAAATCAAGAAAACGAGATTCAAACAAAAAGAATGATTGATAACAATGATCAGTTTTCTGTTTATTAATGTATCCACACAGTTGTTCCCTTATCTAATAAAACATATAATATATTAAAGCGTCTTTGGTACTTTGGTTCTACAAAATAAAACCGTAAATCAAGGGTAACGTGGGTATGATGTCATTGATAGGTGACGCACAGACACAGTCCATGTCCTATGTAAAAATGACTAATTTCTCTGGATTTAAACATTATTGGAAACCTCTGGGATAATGTAAGTACACAAGTTAACAAAATATATAACACTGTTCTAGTGGTTTTCGGATATTTTAATCCAAAAATATTACATATTGTGCCTTTAACGTTTTTTTTTTTTTCTCTGCAAAAATCCCCTGTGCATGCTTTTCAAAAACATTTATGAGTTTGTTTTTGTCAAATTATAATAAATTCTGACACTGAGCAGTTATTTTATTATAATTTATACAATTATAGTTTATATTAATATTTTGAATTACCTTTTATTTTTATATTTTCATTTTTCATTTTCATTTTAGTTAATTTTTATTTATTTAATTTTTTTTTATTTTCTTTTGTCACATTTATTAGGATTTTTTACTATTTATTTTTACTTCATCTAATATTTATATTATTATATTTTGAATTAGCTTTTATTTTTATATTTTCAGTTTTCATTTTAGTTTAACATTTGTAGCAATTTTGTTATGTGCTTTTGTCATTTTTATTAGTTTTTGTTTTTAAAATATTTTTTATTTTAGTTAAGGTTGTCATCTAATATTTATATTTTTTATTGATATTTTGAATTAGATTTTTAACTATATTTTCAGTATTTATTTTATTATTATTATTATTATTTAAACATTACTATTTAGGTTTAATCTATTTTTAATTTATTGTTTAATATTTTAATATTTTCATTTATTTTTTTATTTTCAGCTAGTAATTTTAGTGCTTCATCTTATTTCAGTTAGTTGGCAAAGTTGTTGTTTTTTTCCATAAAAATATATGTTTATATATATTGAGACAAACATTAAGTTGGCTTGAAAAAGCCAGACCAGAAAGTTTAGAGTAGTTTTAAAAGTTTGAAGGTTTTCAGTTTGAAAGTTTAAGTTAGTTAGATAGATAGATAGTTGGCTGCTAGGGTGTTGCTATGCAGTTGCTAGGGTACTCGGGTAGTTGCTAAGGTGTTGCTATATGGTTGCTAAGGTATTCTGAGTGGTTGCTTAGGTGTTGCTATGCGGTTGCTAAGGTATTCTGAGTGGTTGCTGCTATGTGGTTGCTAAGGTACTTGGGGTGGTTGCTAGGGTGTTGCTATGGGGTTGCTAAGGTATATATATATATATTTTAAACATTATTTTAATGAACATCATTTTTTAAATAGTTGATAACCCTGATTCTGAGCCTTCGGTTTGGTTGCAACCGGCATGTTTCGGTTACCTGAGCATCTCTTGGTCTTTGTCCTGCTCTCTCTCTGGAATCCTGTTGTTTGTCGGAGCGAGCCCAGCCTGCATCAGTCTCTCCTGCTTGTAGCGGTTGAGTAGAGCCTGAGTAAGCTGAGGATCCAGAAGGCCCTGGGGCTTGGCCATGCTCACGGCCTGCTCTGTCTCATCGTAGTCCGGAGGGTAGGGTCCCTGGAAATCACCCTCATCCTCCTCATCTTCCTCTGGTTTGCCCTGTCTGTTATTCTGTGCTTCATTAAGGAGACGCAGCATTGATGCCAGATAAGCTGCTTCCTGTTCCCGCCTCTGATCGTTCTCCACCAGTCGCTGGAGTGCTTGTCCAAGACCTTGAGCCCTCAAGACCTCTGGTTGGTAGTACAGATCATTGCTCCGACTCTTGAAGTCAGCAGCGGGATAAGACATCATCTGGGCCTCGTAGGGCACTGAGTCACGCAGGTCTCTTCGGAGAAGCACTCCACCTGCCTGGCTGTCAAAGCTGCGACCGCCGCCACGCATGGCTGAGAGAGGCTGAGGAACAGAAATCCAACAGCTGACTGATGAAAAATGTCTCCTGTTTCCATGTTAAAGCAATATAAACAACTTTGTACAGAAAAGTTTTATTTACATCATTTTGTATTTATGAGCTGTTTTCCTCATAGGGACCAAAAAATGGGGACCATTTTGTCCCCACAAAATTTACCCATATTTTAAACCCTAAAATTTTAGTGAACATTTTTAAATACAAACCATAAAATGACACTACAAACGGTCAGATATCACTGAAATAAGAGTCTTGAGAAATCAGATAAACGCCCGCGCTTTTTTTAGCCAATCATAAAAGCTTTCTGCAAGGAGAGGAAGAAAGGAAAGTATTCCCAAAATATGAATGTAACAACGAAAGTGATAAAGTTAACTTTTGTTTTAATTAATAATGTACAGATTTTATTTCTTTCGTACGCGGTAAATCAGGCGCGTTCAAATCGCCTTACTAAACTGACCAATCAGAATGAATATTCAAATAACGCAGGCTGTCCATTCCAGCCAATCAGCTTTCAATATCACCTTTAGTTCGTATCAGAGCCGTTGATGTTTTTAACGGCTCTGCGTTCGTATGTGATTAAGATATGGACAACAGGTGAAGGGAAACCTCGAAACTAGAGAGGCTGAACGACCGAGCTATGAATTTACAATAATGACGGAGTTAGTCTGCACATTGGTAAGTGGATGGTAGATGGAATGGGGCTCTCCATTCATATATAAATGTTTATAATTTATGCTCTAACGTTACTCTGTATATGGCGATTAGATCCGTTGACACAACATGTCTTTGGTGGACGGGGTTTGGTTTGCTAGCGGTAGATTTGTGAAATTGTTAAAGGTGCTGTAATCGATTTCAGTCATTTTGGCAGCTTTAGCTAAACTTTTTTATTGTTAGTAAAAAAAACAAAGTTTTTACTAAAACGAATGAAATTGCTTACATGATCTTTAACAATAATGATGGAATGGGGCTCTCCATTCATAAATGCTTCTAATGGTCTGTATATGGCGGTGAATTTGTGATGCATATTTGTCTGGGTATGAATTTGAATTAAAGGGTTAATTAACCCAAAAATTTAAATAATGTCATTTATTACTCACTCTCATGCCACACCCTTAAGACCTTTGTTCATCTTCGGAACACAAATTAAGATATTTTTGTTGAAATCCGATGGGTCAGTGAGGCCTGCATAGCCAGCAATGACATTTCCTCTCTCAAGATCCATTAATGTACTGAAAACATATTAAAATCAGTTCATGTGAGTACAGTGGTTCTATCTTAATATTATAAAGCAACGAGAATATTTTTGGTGCGCCAAAAAAACAAAATAACGACTTATTTAGTGATGGCCGATTTTAAAACACTGCTTCAGGAAGCTTCGGAGCATAAATTAATCAGTGTGTCGAATCATGATTCGGATCGCGTGTCAAACCGCTAAACTGCTGAAATCACGTGACTTTGGCGCTCCAAACCGCTGATTCGACATAAAAGATTAATAACGCTCCGAAGCTTCATGAAGCAGTGTTTTGAAATCAGCCATCACTTTATAAGTCATTATTTTCTTTTTTTTTGGAGCACCAAAAATATTCTCGTCGCTTTATAATATTAATATTGAACCACTGTACTCACATGAACTGATTTAAATATGTTTTTAGTACATTAATGGATCTTGAGAGAGGAAATATCATTGCTGGCTATGCAGGCCTCACTGAGCCATCGGATTTCAACATAAATTTGTGTTCCGAAGATGAACGAAGGTCTTACAGTTGTGGAACGGCATGAGGGTGAGTAATAAATTACATTATTTTCATTTTTGAGTGAACTAACCCTTTAATTCAACATTGTTATAGATGCTCTAAAGTTTCAGGTGCATGTTTTTATTTTATTCTTAACTTCTTTTGTTGTTTGTAATACAAAAATGTTTAGTGTAAATGACCAAAATGACTGAAATCATCTATAACACATTTTAATTAATGCCATTTAATTTTGTATCATTAGTAATAACACAAGACGTATTGTTTTGAATGTGAGAAAGTGCAATGCTTAATATGGCGTAATAAGTCCCGCCTTCTAAATAAGAGCCAATCGCTGATTGGTAAAGTCATTGCGTCATGTTAGAAGCTCAGGTTCCTATAGAAACAGTCAGACGAACAGTCAAACATTTTCTCTGTTACAGTGTCACATTACGCTATGTGTGTGTGTGTGTGTGTGTGTGTGCTCGCGCCTGTGTGTTCAAGAGAGAAACACAGTGTGAGACTTTTGCATTTTGGATCCAATGTCTCCCCATTTTTTGATTTATTGATTTTATTCCACATTCTCAATTTTCCCTGTTATAGTCTCATATTTCTCTCTCTCTCTCTCTCGGTGTGTGTGTGTGTGTGTCTATTTTGCAATCTTGATGGCTTACAGTCTCATGCTTTCATTGCTGTGTGCTTTTTTTCTTACTTTGTGGTTAAATAATTGATTTTATTTCACACATTTTACAAAATTAGCTTTGAGTGACACACGTTCATTTGTGTGTGTGTATGTTTATGTGTGTATAAGTGTGTGAGTGTGTTTGTCTGTTTTGCACTCTTGATGTTTTAGAGATTCACCCCTTCACTGTTGTGTACTTTTTTTAGGCATCGTGGCTGATTTGTAGATTGTGCGCACAAAAAAATCTCTGTATTTTCGTATTTTTGCCAATTTCCCATTCATTTCCTACGGCGGTCACTTTTGACCGTGAAGACCCTGAGTGTGACTTTTTTTTTTACGATCACTTAGCCTTGTCAAATCCTGTCCCCATTTATTTGTGTGTGTTCCTATACCAAGTACCATAAAAATCACAAAGTTTTGTACCATTCTGATGAAGCTACGATTTTTTAAATTTTTTATTGTAAAACTTTTCTGTCAGAAGTGACCGAAGAACCCCAGAGGGTTAAACGAACTTTGATTTAATGCAATTTAATAATATAATTTAATCTTATTTAGCAATTAATATATTCAGAGGACAAACTCTGATAAATGTTAGATTTGTAGATTCTGTAGTACATCTGCCTTTGAGAGCACAGAAACACAAACCTCCCACAACAATACCACGCTTTACGAATCATTCATGCATTCGATACAGTTCACCACATTTCATTCAGAGGAAGCATTAGTAAGCACATTTTCCATCTGCACTCATCCTCGCACCTCCTCTCCATCCACAGTGAGTCAGACATTTAATTACACTTGCACACTATTGAGAGGAAAAGAAAGATGCTTTTCAAGAAGCTGAAATCACTGTAGTGTGCATAGCAAGCACATTCTGACAGTATGAGTAACCAGCTCCTCTTCAGCGTATATTAGTTCTGTCACTGGCTCTGATGATATATGTCCACCATTACTGATAGGAGACCTGTGTTTCAGCAGTGATTTATTGTCTAGAGCCTTGAATCTGTTAGCCACTGAACAGCTCAAGCCTGAGGTTACGAACAAAGTGCTGAGTCATGACATTGTCTTCACCCTCTGTGTGCAGCGTAATTATTTTGAATTGCAAAGTAAACACTGAGAGACAACTAGCACAACTAGTGTTCAGAAACTACCATCTGTGCAAGATTTGTGTTAGTGTAAATCATATTCTGCATCAGCTGTGTCAGAATGATACATAAAACTGTTTCTGTGTTGAGTCGGTTCTTCAGTTTGAGCTTTGTGGTATTTCAGGGCTGTTGTGATTCATAATAAATGAGGCAGATCGTGACGTATGAAACTAAAGGAACAGGATTCCTCTGGCCGCTGAGTTGATTTGATGACTCACTCTGGCGCATTATGACGTCTGTCCCGCCTCAGACGTACAGAACACATTGTGTGTGTATGTGTGTGTGTTTGTGTGTGGGTGTAGGGAAGATCTTGCTGTTCGTACCATGAGTTCAAGTGGTGTTGATGTCCTCCGGTTCCTTACCATCTGCTCTACCGCCCTCCGCATTACTGCACCAATGGACAGATTTCTAACATGAACAACTATCTGCAAAGTTACAAACTCCTGCAGATGCCAGCCAAAGTGCGTCACATCAGTTTGCAGTTGTGTGTGTCATTGTAAAACGTGCTAGAGATTATTCATATTAATTTGTCTGCACACGCTTCTTTTTTCTATTGTTGTTATTTTGTTGTCTTGCACCTGAGCCCAATTAGGGTGCGTGGGATGTGCACACCGTCATATTTTTATTAATATTAATGGTGTAACAAATTGTTTATGTAAAAATATTTTACAGTACAGTTTTAGTGTAACCCAATCAGTGTTGTTATTGTTACTAAAACTATTAAAAATCATTTCCAAATAAAATAACAAATATTAGAATTAGAAATGTAAAAGTGCTAATATTAATTCTAGTGCTAGCAAACCACTTACTCATGTTTAATCGCATCTAATATCGCATCTAATCGCATCTCATATCTATCTATATATATAGACATGTTTACAAACTTGTTTGATGTTTAATCACAATTATTAGTAGTATTAATTAGTGCTGTCAAATCAATTAATCGTGATTAATCGCATCTAAAATAAAAGTTTGTAAATTATAGTGTGTGTATATATACACACACACACACACACACTCACAGACACACATATATAGCCTATTTGCAAACTTTTATGTTAGATGTGATTAATCACGATTAATCAATTTGACCGCACTAATAAATACTACTAATAATTACAAAAACTAAAGCTGAAATAAAAATAAATAAAGCTAATTAGAAATATATTTAAAAAAAATAACAGAAGCACATAAATTAGAAATGTTGCCTTGGCAACAAGATAAAATACATACTAATATTAATTCTGAAAATAATTACTAAAACTAAAGCTGGAATAAAAATAAAATAAAGCTAAAAAGAAATATAAAAACAAACTAATACAATTAAATAACAAACGCACATAATACAATTACTATGACAAACTAAAATTAAAATTGCAAACTGAAAATATAAAAAATAATTAAAATATTAATACTATAATGTATATAAATAATAATAAAATATCTCTGTATAACTGTGTATTAAAGTTTATAATAAAAATATATTAAAGTTTATTCATTCAAATTATTAAAACTTTTTTTTTACTTTAATGAAATCAGTTAATTTAGATGATACCACATAAAGCACTTTTTACAGTATAAATAGGATGGATGGATGTGAGAAAACTGAGTGTGCTCTCTGAAAGCTGTTGCCATGGCAGCGTTCCTCCTCCGCTCAGAGTGAAAGACTGGCTGTTTGTTCTGCTAATGAGATTGTGCTTCCTCTCCTATTGATTTTGTCCTGTGTTGTCCTTCAGATACGGCCCATAATCCTTCACACATTCCCAAAATCACTGTGGCGTTTACATTCAGCTGTGTATCAGTGACGGACGCTGTCCGTGGTGCTGAAAACCTGAGCTCACACTCTAATGACTGCAACAGATGCTCAAAACAAACTCTACTAGTTACTTTAATTCACAACAGCTGTCCAAGATCTCTCCAATGCATCAGTGCTGCTGAACTGTCATTTTTATGAGAAATGCATTAAAGGGATCTAGAGACCAGTACATCACAAGCCCTATTGTTGCAAATAAGACTTGTAACACTAACACTTGTTCTTGAATTCAATAAAATTCAATGTTTAAAATCTCAGAATAGACCTACATTTAGTTGATGACAAAATATAGTACAGAAATAGAACAGAAGAATAAATAAATACAAGACACATTGCTGTCTCTCAATATAAAATAACATGGAGCTCTTTAACTGAACAATGCACGTAATGTTTAATGTGATCTTAGGTTGTTTGCAGAGGCTTCCATTTCTAGATACTGCCTTTCAGAGAAATTTCCAGAATATAATCAGGATTCTATTGGCCAGGAAAGCCCTGTTGATATGTGCTCTGTTGTTGCCAGGCAATGATGATTTGTACGCCCTATTTCACGCCATCTGGCTCGAGTGATCTCGATCAGTTAATAGCAGAAATGAACACGCAGCCTAGCGTAACATATAAAAAGCACCTAAATAGTACACAGTGTACTTTCACATATTCAAAATTATCCATGTGCAGTATATATGTGATTCATATACAAATATTTGAAATGCAATGGGAATGTACTCTTAAACAGAATGAAATCAGCATTTACCAGCAAATGTAAACCTCTATACTAACTGCATAGAGGTAAAAAGGAAGAAAAGATGCAGGTTAAAATGTAGCTATAGAGGAATCAGAGTGAATTAAGCACTCAATCTCACCAAACACACATGATGAGGATCTGGTGTGGTGTTTGGTTTACCTTTGCCTCTGGTGCGGGGATCTGGAACAGCGTCAGAGAGAGGAAAAGCAGAACAGAACTGGTCAGTAGGCCCGACATCCTGGAGGAGAGAATGTAGCTGCCTCTGCAGTGAAGAGAAACGCTGCCACTGAACACCAGCGCAGAGATGGGCAGAGAGAGAGAGGGAGCAGGGCAGAGGGGGAGGAGCTTCACTGTTACTCTGAATAGAGATGCATGACAGAGAGAGAGAGAGAGAGAGAGAGACTGTGCTTGTGATTTTGCATGGTAAAGATGGTGAAAATTAGAGCCGACCATATCGGATGGTTTTTGGGGGGCCGATACCGATATTAGAGAATAAAAAAAGTCTGATATTGATATATCGGCCGATATTTTTTATGTTACAGGGTTGCAACAGTTCAATTTACTGACGGTTAATTTTTTATCACGGTTTTCAGTTTCAGTACAGTTTGGTATGTTCAGGGAAAATAGGACAACTGTCAAATAAAAAAATAAAGAAAATAAGAACAAATAATCAAACTACGAGCAACAGAAGGTATTTCAGGTATCTAACAGTATAGGTACAGAAAATGAATAAAATAATCATATATAAAATAACACTGCATATTATCTTCACTGTATAAATGTTGAAGTTAACAAAGCTATTCAGTCAAGAGCAGTGAGTGATTTCTTCGTCATTTGTTGTTTTATTGAAATTAAAAACACTAAGAGCAGGAATATTAGGCTTCTTTCCCTTTAAGACATAATGCACAATCCAGTACATATACTGTTACATATGCGTTGCTTTCTCGACTGTTATACGTTCACTTAAGACATAACCAACTATGTTATACTCACCGAAATGCGCAAGACTTGAAAGAGAACTCAGTATTTGTGCGCTGTCTAAGAGAAGCATGTGCACGCTTCGGGTGAGCGCACGAGTTCTCTTTTGCATCTTGCTCATGTATGTTTAAATTAGCAAGGCTTAAATGAGTTTAGTTTAAACACAGATAGCAACATGTGCTGTTTATGTCTCACCTATCAACACCCAGGTGATGACGGCGTAAATGACTGCTCATATTAGAGAATACAGCACTCGCATTGAACCAAGTTTACAAGTGTGACTGTTTTTGTCCACGCTTTTTGATCATCGCTGTTGTAATGTATTGGGAAGCCAGAATGCACATTCATTGACTGAAACATACATTAGCTGAACTATCTCTCTGTCTGTTTTAGACATTGCTATTTTCAACAAACCATATTATTGATGCGTCGTCAGGTTTGAGATGAGTCGGGGTGCAAGTGCATGCCGAAAATGCTCACATCGGTGGCATATCTGCAGCAGATATGCCGATGCAGATATATCTGCGACAGGTTCATATCGGCAGACCGATAAATCAGTCGGGCTTTAGTGAAAATCTTCTACTGCAATCTGAAAAATCAGATCAGGGTTTAGTAATGCACATATAGCCTATGGAAATGGGTAAATAATGTCTGGCTGCACAAATAATGATAATTTCGGTATTTGGCAGTATCTTACTTATTTTCATTGTGCAGTAAAATCAAAAATGCAAGTGACAAGAAAGTTTTTTCAGACATTTGTAGTAGTAGTAGGGCTGGGCGATATGGCAAAAAAATAAAATCTCGATTTTCTCAGAACAACTGACCGATTAGCGATTTCAATTATTATTTTTTTTTTAACTGTTTAACTAGTAAACTTAAAAACGTAACTACAATATGATTTAAGTATCATTCCCTTGATTAACAATCTGGTTTAAAAAAGTTCCATTCCAAGTGCACCACACATGAAGTGATCAACATGGTGTAAATGTTAAACAATTTGTTAAATATCTTTGCAGAAATTTGCCTGAAATATGAAGGCAAATGTTGTACAAACTTATCTTAAACAAATTCTATATACTCGGAAATAATATAAAATAAGAAAATGCTAAATATTTCTAAGCCAAAAAGTAATAGCAATAAATAACACCAGTAATAGGCTTTAATTAAAGGGTTAGTTCACCCAAAATTCACCCATCATTTTCTTCTCCTAATATATCATTGATGTACTGTCAACATGTCTAATTGCAACGCTTGCTAACATTTTTATTCAAAATCGCAATTTCTCGATTTAAAAAAATAATAAAACCGAGGCAAACATTAAATTCGAATTAATAAAAAAAATCTGAAAAATTGCCCAGCCCTAAGTAGTAGTAGTAGTTGTAGTAATATTATATATAGTAGAAAGCATGTCAAATATAAATATTTAAAGACACACATAAGAACATAAAATATGAATTTATGTGAAATGCATAGTAGGCAAAAATGTATTTTTTGATTTTGCACCCACTTATAAATTACTGTAACCAATTTTCCGCTGTGTGTTATGACTCGGCTTGCTTTACTTTGGCTTGGTTTGCTTTTCCACTGCAGTTTAGTAGCGCTTCAAAGTGGCTGGGATTATAGACTGATTGTTATAGTTGCGCTGCCTCTATTGCCGTGGATCTGCTCCTCGGCTCCTCGGCTACCAACGAGTCTGGCACTTTGTCTACTGACCACGATACAGCCATTTCTTTTTTCAAGTTGCGTGCAATGGTCTTTAAAGCAAGTCGTTTAAAAAAGTTGTGCGAACAAATTATACTGTGGTGGCTGTTGCTGACTAATTAAATCTAGTTGGTTTGGTGTCTCGTGTTTCAAATCCATTGATGCTGGTAGTGACAATTCTCTCTGACCAATCAGTAGCTAGGATTTTCATCCAAATGTGAAGTGAATCTTTTAAAAGTTCGCAAAAAAAAGGAAAAAGACAAATGCGTAAAAATGAATGTCAAAATTAAGAATAACAAGGGCTCTGTGAGAGTACAAAAATTTCAGTGCCTTCAGCCTTCTGTGCTGATTGGCCGGACTCGTGACTCCCAACAAATCTGATGGGCGGTGGGCGGACATTGCTCTTGGTGAGTTCCGACAGAGGTAGCTGCATCAGAGCCAAATAGCGTATTTCAAAATTAAACTATTTTATCGGCAAATCGGTTTTGAAAATGACGGATACTGATAACCATAAAAATGCTGAATATCAGCGCCGATAATTGGTCGACCCCTAATCAATATGGCTTGGAACTAGACATGTGCCGATATTCGGTAATACGATATATCACGATAATGAATGTACACGATATTGTTACCGTGGGCACCTCAAAATACCGTGAATAATTATTTATTACGAATTATTCAAATTTTTATATTATATTTTATGAATACTTTACCCATCAACCGTATAAAATGCACAACACCACTGTATGCAGTGTCAAAGAGGCACGCGCACTATGTAAACAAACCTAAAATGCATTAGAAGCACAGGAACGCGCTGAAAGAAGGTGCACGTTCACAGCAGAGGGCGCTGATGGAACAGCAGAATGCATTGGTTACCCCGGAACAACATGCCCTAATGATTAAAAATTTTCTGTTTATTTGTTAATGTTCAGTAACACTTGATGACCTAAGGCTTCATTAGTTAACATGTTAATTCATTATTACCAAACTGACAATGAAAATTTTTTATTTTCTAGTTAATGTTTATTAACATTACTAAAATAAAAAGTTGCAATTATTATTTAATGGACCTAAAACTAACAATGATCAGTTGTATTTAACTAATATTAACAAAACAAATAATACCCTCTGTAACAAATGTAGCTATTGCTCATTCTTAATCTTAGTTAATGCATTAACTAACGTTATGAGACCTTATATAGCGTTACCTGTTGTTCTTTATAATTCTTTTTCACTTTAATCTGTTTGAAACATTTTACTTTATAATTTGTGTACTGCATTATTGCATTTAAATGTTCTTAAAGCTGTTATACTATGACAACACTTTTTTTGCAACTTATTTCAATATCGTGATAATGCCGTATACCGTGATAAAAGCTTCAGCAATTATTGCAACATGAAAATTTGATACCGTCACATGCCTACTTGGAACCTCGAACAGGTAGAGAGATACTGTACAGTGGCACTTACGGCAGTAACTGGCTAGGAAACCACAATAACCAAGCAAAGATACAGGGAAAGAGCACAGCTTAAATACACAGCACAGAATGTGAGAGAGACATGTGAAAACAATAGACCTGATTACTAAAGGTGAAAGTTATAGGCATGAGAGTCCAATGGCGACATCTAGTGGCAAAAGTAAAGCATTACAAAGCCTAAACTCTGACAAGTAGAGAATAGAGATTTAATTCATGGTTATTAATTGTACTTTAGTAAAAGTAACCCTCAATTTTGAACATGATTAAAATAAGATGTAGATATTGATAAAATGAATATAATAGGTATTTTACTTTTATGTTGAAAGGGTGTTACTGTTCACGTGTTCAGCATGCAGAAAATTATTGGATCAGTCTAAATTGATTAATTGATCGGTTGCCTCTTCTTTCTCCTTCAGAAACTCTGACCTGTTCTCATATATCAGTATAGGATTATCTGTCCCAGCAATCACTGAACCTGTTGAAACAAATGCATTCTGCTGAGTTATTTCTGATTTGATGGAGCAGTTTAAAAAGTGCTAACTGTGGTGTGTACAGCAGCATAAATGTTTCCAAAACACAGCTAAATAAACCTGTAATAAACTCACAATGCATTAAATATTCAAGTCACACGAGCAGGTGGGGTCTTGGGCCCTGTTTCCACCTGGTATTGAGATTGTTTTGGTCGATCGGATCACAAGTGGACAAGGGAGACATACTCGTTCACACCTGGTGTTTTAATCCATCTCTTTTGTCCACTTTCAACCACTTCTGTCCTGATTTATTCGAGGGGAGGGTCTATGGGCAGGTAAATGTATTGGCTTTTTCAGATATTTCGATCTAAAGGACAAAATAAGCCCACGCAATTTACATATGAACGCGTCTGGAGATGACTGAAAAACATACGGAGAGCAGCAGCTTTTGTTTCTGCTCTGACAGCTGCAAGACCGGCCGAACATTGTGATTGGTAAGTTTTTTGTCTTCAAACCAAACATGGGTCTTCAGCTGACAAAGTAAATCCTGTCTGGCTAGCGCGCTTCCCATAATGTTTACGCGTTAGGTCAGGAGGTGGTCTTTAGTGGCTATTCGAACACATTCGTTTTCGACTACCTCTGGATAGGGCTGTCGCGATAACCGCAATATCGTAATACTGCGCTTTTGACGAGCCAACCGCAGAGGACTGCAAAAACTGCACCAACCGCGATATTTGCATGTTTTCTATTTTTTGAAAGGTTATGTCCTTCTCGTTTTACACTTTATACATGTGTACTAAATATTAAATAATTTAATAATGATCGCATAATGTGTGATGGTGATTTGCACTAAACAAGCCTAAACAGAGAGAGCCAAGACATTTATTAGTGAAAAAATGTTGTCATGACTCGTGTCCAAGGATAGCTAAATCTCTGCCTTAGCATCGACGCATTACTCAGCTGAGCCTTATAAAGTGGCGCTCAACGTTAAAATGATTTCAATCTCTCTTTGAATGAATCAGCGTTTTTGAACGTGTAGTTGAATGAACGGTTTAAAGACTCAAAGACAGTCTCAAAGACAATGCAACTGCACGGACTGACAGTCCATCTAGACCGCACAGAGATGAGTAATGTTACTTTTGCCTATTCTCGTGAAATATCAGCAGAAAGTCTCTTGTTTAGTCAGATTTGAGGATCAGAACTAACTATTATACATACAACAATAGCCCTACGATTTTGTAGACCCTTATTTTGACATTCTCTTTTTACTTCACTTCCTGTTTCAATGCTCCATTTAGTGTCGTTATTGAATATGANTTATATATATATATATATATATATATATATGGCGGTAATACCGTATATCGCGCTATTGAGCCACTCAAAAATACCGTAAGGTAAATTCCTTAATCGCGACAGCCCTACCTCTGGAAGTGGTCAAAATGTTTTACACTCCATTTACACCTGTATTTAGCGTCTTCCACTTGCAATCCGATCAACCAAAACACATCTTAAACCTGGTGGAAACAAGTTCAGCTCTTTTGAGATCAGTGTTCAGCTCTTTTGAGATCTTTTTGCTTATTCTTTAGAGCTTTTATACAGTACAGCATACCCCCCTTCATTTAAAACTAAAAGCTATAACATTAATATAGTTTTATGTATGCAAATGAATATTAGACACCCAGTTGATTGGGTGAAATACACACACACACACTTTTAGCTTTTCTCCTGATGATCAGTGCCACAGTCATGATGACGAGACCAACAGCAATGAAGGAGGAAAAGCAAATGTAGAATAAAGAGACTCCTTCCTTATGATGATCTGCAGCAAAATCTAAAAGCAAACACAATCAACATGTATGTACAGAGAAAAATATACAGTTACACTCACAGGTTTTGAAAGACACAGGGCACATGGGATGTTTTACCAGATTGACTGTGTTGTGTAGGTCTCACTGTAATTTAGAAACACTAATAACCAAAAAGACGTAAATTAGACATGCCTTTGATGTGGCCATATATGGGGTAGTAATGTTCATTTCAAATTGAAATAAATAAATAAATAAGCAAGCTGTTACTTTAATATCTAAAATAATACATTAATACAAAACTGTAAATCCACTGATTTACTCTCTGTGTGTCTTGTAATACATATTTGCATACATGTATATCTAATAGAAGCTCAAACCCCTCATGTTGGGGGTTTGTGTTTCTGTAAGATATAAGAGACATAGTTGTATTTCGATTTATTTTTACAATTTTGAAGAGCTGTTTTATGACCACTAAACTGTAAAAAAGTAGTAAAATTAGTAAAATTAAATTTAAATAAAAAAGAAAGAAATTATACATACCTTCATTTAAAAATAAATAAATGTTTTTTTTTTAAATAAAATCAATAACCAAAATTATAAAAAAGCATCAATACAACAGTGCAAATCTGCTGACTTACTCTGTGTCTGGTAATATGGTGTGCTCATGTCGGTGGGTTGAGCTTCAGTAAAACAGAGAAACACATAATAATTTTTATTTACTTTTTTTTTTTTTACAATCAACAAAACATGAACATTAAATGGCAGTTGGGTGGAACATCCTCCTATTACCCACGGCACAAAAATGGTCCTACTACATGTGACAAACAACAAATAATGTGTGATTTTTAACAATATTTGTATTGAAATTAATTTTAATTACATAGGCTACTTATACATATCACATATTCACAATCAGTGAATGGGACACAGATTTTACTGATACTTGTAAAATCTATATATTGAATAATATGTCAAATGATGTTCTTAGTCTTTTGTTCCTGTGGGGGAGCATCCCAGCCAGAGACTAAAATAATTTACTATGAATTAAATGGAAATTAATTTAAATACAATTTATTGTGTAACCAAAATACCAATGATGCCTAGAAGAATAAAAAAAAAATGCAGTGTGTGACTTTTAATTATAAACAAGCTCAAAATACACCAGTACTCTTATTTTGAAATGTATATACTAGGGGTGAAACGGTTCTTGGTAAAAAAATTAAACCGTAGCGTTCTGCACTCTCGGTTCGGCACACACTTGCACTGCGGTTCATCTCATATCTAATGATGCATACGCATCTATAATATGGTCTGTAGAAAATAAATAATACAGACAAATAGAGTTAGGCTAATGTATGTTTCTGTCGATGGATACACTTTCTGGCTTCCCCTAAACTTTGTTCAATGCGAGTGCCGTATGCTCTATATGACCAGTCATTTATGCCGTCATCACCTGGGCGTTGATAGCGCGTGAGCGCAGGTGAGTCCTGAACAGCACACGTTGCTATCCGCATATAAACTAAACTCATTTAAGCCTTGCCGATTTAAAAATTCAAGTGCAAGGTGTGAAAGAGAAGTTATGCGCGCCGGAAGCACGTGTACAGCGTGCAAATATTGAGGTCTCTTGAAGTCTTGTGCTTCAACGGACAAATTCACACAAAATAATGTCAACATGCCCATCTTGGCGAGTATCTTAGCAAGCATAGTTAGTTATCTTAAGTGAACTTATATGCTCGAGAAAGAACGCATGTGTTTAGTTTAGGGATGCACTGATCCGCCTTTTTCGCTTCCGATACCGATTCCGATACCCAGGATTCAGTATCGGCCGATACCGATCCGATATTCAAGTAATAAGAAAAGTGCTAAATTACCAATAAACTGTATGCCTCATAGGCTGTGATGGTCGGCATGACAGCCGCGCCACCGCTGTCGTGGAGTGTCACCGGCGGTAGTGTGGCGTGTATATAATATATAATCTCAAAGGTCGCGTTAACCGAAAATGTTCCCTCATTGATGGAATTTTTTTTTAGCAGTGACGGAAAAAATCTGCAGCCTGTCCGTCATTTTGACAGATTACTGAGGCTGAATTTGCCTGTAACTGTAATTCACACCCCTGTCCAGTTGGTGGTGAGTGCGCTCCAGTGTGGCAGCAGAGCAGGAGTTCAGTCTCCAGAACAAAATGAAAATGATGCGTTTGATTACACGCACTCATTTTGTCCATTTTATTAATACTTATGCTTACATAATTAAGTTTCTAATCCATTTCATTTTGTTTTGAATAGTTTGTTTGTTTTTTCTTGCTGCTGACTATAAGTTTATGGTCAACGAATGGCTTTTCTGAGGTATACATGACATTGTTTACAACACTGATTGAACTGAACTGACGTGATACAGATTTTGGTAAGCTACTGCAACTTTCAACATATTTTTTGATATTCATTAATGTTTATTTCCTTCTGTAAAGTAGTAAAGAGGAAGAGATGATCACGTTCACTCACAATCTTCAAAAAGCGTTCTAGATGAAAAACAAAGTCTGCGTCACTTTTCAGTTAACATTTTTTTCATAAAACTTTCTTTTCATAATATAAAAAATGCATAGCCTAGGCCTATTTGTTTATCCTATAAGTTTGTGAATAAATATGAAAATGTGGATGAAATCAAGCTATTAAATGTCTTATCATTAAAATATAAAAATTAAAATGATGCAGCAACATATGAAAGATAGGACAGAACAAAAAAATGCTATTAACATTTTTTCATTGCGCAAAAGTATTATAATATGAACGGCTCCCATACAGAGTGGCACAAAGTGCTTATGCGCATCCCGTGTGTAGAATGATGCGCTTGAAGCACCATGGAGTCACAGCGCGCAGCGGCAGCGCTCCGCAATGAAAAGTTCAAAGCACAAAGTGAAGATATATTGATGCGTTTTGTATTACCGGTATCGTTATCTACAGATGAAGTATAATAATAGAAACATTGATTCATCTTGGAGAGAGTTTCATTGTGTTATCGTAACCGAATGCGACACGCAGTCTGAATGCTGAATGGAGAATGACTGACAGCCGCAGCGGAGGGAGGCATGTACGTGAACTTTAATTTAACGACTTAAAGGTGCCATCGAACATTTTTTTACAAGATGTAATATAAGTCTAAGGTGTCCCCTGAATGTTTTTATTTAATATCAGTTGTTCTTGTTGCTTTTTTGCAATATATGAATAAAATGTATTTTTAGATATTTTATGTTTAGATATCTCTATTTTGCGGGAGTCCTGCAAATCATTTTATTCTCCCGCAACCCGCACACATGAGTGTCTCACCGTACGTGCCCATCAAATCTTGCCCCGCGCCGCACTCTGTTGTGTCTAGAGTAAAGCTTGGGGTAATTTTCATTTCAAAGTGAACTAATCCTTCAACTAAATGTTAACTAATTAAAAATAAATTATACATTACATTATAATTATATAATTATACATTTGATGTGTCCATGCTAGAAAGGTTCATTCATTTCAAATAGAAATAAAAAAAAATAAAAAATAAAAAATAAAATATTTTATTATCAAAAAGCATCAATGTGCAAAAGTACAAATATGCTGACTTACTCTGTGTCCGGTAGTATTGTGTGCTCATGTTGGTGGATTGAGCTTCAATAAAACAAAGAGAAATGCATAGTATTTATTTTACTTTTTACAATTAATGAAATATTTAATTAATTTAATTTAATTAATTAATTAATTTAAATGAAATAATGAGCATGTATTAGTATACCACTGTATTATTGCCATTAAACCATTACTGGGAAACCTCATTAATCACTCCACAGGACATGACAAAAACATAATATTTTAAAAGTGTTTAGATTACATTGACATTGAGGAGTCAAAATCCAACATACCAGAAAAACAGAGCATTAGAATTAAAATACTTTTACAGTATAGTTATAGTATGTTTTACCAGATGGGTTGTAGGTGTAGGTCTCACTCTGCTGGTTCACCGCATGATTAATCTTGTGCACACAGGTGAAGGAAACAGGTGAGCTCACTTTCACATCAAACACACACTTTTCATTTGAAGAGAGCAGAGGGTTCTTCAGTGTGTAGTTGTATTCACCCTTCAATGACAGCTGGAAAGAGCTCTCAATGAACCTCCTGCCAAATGAACACATGACTATCACATGCTCTCTGTCCTGCATCTGCCTGAACACTGTGATGTTGGGCACTGGGGCATCTGAAACACACAATCATGCTTATTATTAACTTTTTGGTTTTCAAACTGACAGTCAAGATGAAACTGTAAGAAATATAAATATTTAAAGATATATATTATGACACACACACACACACACTTTATACACGAGTGTAACAGGGACATACATTTACATTTGATATATAAAAAAATGATAATTTTAATACACCACCACACACCACTCATATAGTGTTGTCAACAATATAGATATTTCGATATATATCGTTACTGAAATATCTGAAACAGATCCAATTCTCCTTTTCTGCAGTATATTGATACACCAAATTGAAACACACCTACCTACTCACTCATCTCATTCACTCCATAATAATGTCTGTTAAGTCCTGAATTTCGGCGCAGGCTTGCGGGCATTGGCTATAATTTTACTCATTCGCACAGGTTTCGCGTCCACACCAAAAGTTCATTTAACGCCGACTCTTGTCTTGTGATGCTTTGCAGATTCTGCTGTGTATTCATGTTATGAATGCTATACACTGCTATACATGGTCATTAAAATAGCGATGTTTCTGTAGTGAATAGTGAATAGTTGTCTTACTTTTTGTGGGGCAGAAGCCCCACTTTACGTCCGTGTCGTAATCTTTTTCTGTGGAACACCACAGCAAACCATCTTCCCTGCCATCCACAGTGCATTCAGCATACCACTTGCCATAATACTTAAAAGGGAAATGGCATGGTTTCCCAAGTGAATTACCACCTATACTTGCCATCTCTGCAGAACATAAAAAAATGACATTAGGGGTTTAAGTTTGATTTAGAATGGTTTAAGAATTTGATCTAAACAACTAAAATGACAATAAGGAAACTGAAGTCTTTCACCTAGTTTAACAAATGGTAACATCATACAAGGAAATTCATAACATAGCATGTTACATTTTGGAAGCCATAATTATAAAGTCTTAATAAGTGTCCACATTTCCTAACTGTTAGGTGGATTTTTGTTATACCTTGATATCCACGAGAACACAAATTTTCTTTGGTCCCATAAATCAGCCAGCGACTCCAAGAACCTGTTCCTGTATACAACGTCAAACTTTGCTCGTAAGAATTTCCATGGTTCAGGTGCATTGGATGTCCTTTCAACCCAAACAAGGTCTCATCTTTACATTCCCAGGTTTGCACTGGGCTGAGTTCATTGCAGGGCAGAAGGATAATTTTGTCCCAGTTTTCAATCTTCTTGGCTCCCAAGCAGAGACTAAAAGAGAGGCTGATGATTCGTGAAGAGGAAATCCATCTGAACTGCTGTGCTGTAGATGATATATCACATGGTGCCGCCTGTACCACAGTAGCACTCACAACTATCACACATTTGTTGTGGTCCTCGTTGTAGATTAGGAAGGAGCTGGTGTCTGAATGGAAAATGATATCAGACACTGTAAAAGGCAACACATTCCATACAAACGTAAAGGTGCCCTAGAATAAAAAATGTAATTTACCTTGGCATAGTTGAATAACAAGAGTTCAGTACATGGAAAAGACATACATTGAGTTTCAAAATCCATTGCTTCCTCCTTCTTATGTAAATCTCATTTGTTTAAAAGACCTCAGAAAAACAGGCGAATCTCAACATAACACTGACTGTTACGGAACAGTCGGGATCATTAATATGTACGCCCACAATATTTGCATATGCCAGCCCATGTTCAAGGCATTAGACAAACCAGTATTAACGTCTGGATCTGTGCACTGCAGAATCATCAGACTAGGTAAGCAAGCAAGGACAACAGCGAAAAATGACACACTTTCAAATGACAATGAACTTGACTCTTAAGGATATATAGATACTGGAATTGAAGTGTCAAAAAAATAATAATGTTGAATAAATAATAAATAAACCTTTGCTAACAAAAACTGCAAAATAACAAGTAGAGAAAAAAACACTTACAAATGCACAAAAGGCACTTATTTGGAGATTTTCCATCTACAGGTTTTTCCCTGACCTTATTTTCTCAGTAAAGTAATGGTGCACGGCGCTATTGTCAGATGTCCATATGAACAAAGACACAGATTTAGCAGTCAGATATGGCCTGTTGAGGTATCTGTTTTTCTAGAGGCGTGTTTGAAAAACTTATTTTTTAAGTGTGGCGTGTTTTTTTTAACTTGAGCACCGCGTCATGCACGAGATGCTGCGAAAGACGTGAGAGCAAGAAACAAACACACGTTTCCATGGAAAAATGGCGCAGTGTGTGTGCGCCCGGAGAAGACAACTCACTCAAAAGTATACGAGAAGAAGGGATGAGGTGACGTCTGTAGGGACAGCGGGACAAGTTCTAAATCAACGCTAAATTATGGGAAGGCAAAAGGACTAAGCCACCGGAGGCCGATTTAAGTAACGTAAATAAAAAGGAAGAGGGGAAAAAATGCAAAAGATAAAGGCATGTATGCAGCTTACTCATATCGTAATAACAGTAGGCAAATAATAAAATATAGGGCCTATCACTTGTGTTATGTTGCTTGCTATGCTATTACACATTGGCCAACAATATAAATTTTTCTGTTCAACTAGCTTACATAACCAGACAGTAAAATGTGATTTTTGTAAAAAATTTTTTTAATGTTAAATCCACTTTAATAAAGATCTACATTTCTAAATTTCATTCATAGTGATAGACATGAAAAATGTGCCTGGGTTTAGTGGACGATTACTGCCATCTACTGGAAAGCAAACACTTAATTAAATTAAAATTAAAATAACATGAATTTCTAACTACAGCCACTAGATGGCTAGAGAATTAGTCAATGGTTAACATTTTAAAATCATTATTATAACTATAAAAATAACTCTATATCAAATTTTATCTTTTTTTTTTGTACTATCATGGGTATTTGAAGATATTTTATATACTGAGGTTTTAATTACATTATTTTAATATAGTCAGTCGTGAATTAAAGTGGGCATGGAGATATTAACGCGAAGGGCCTTGCATGAAACTCCAGGGCTGAAAATGAGTCCCAATCCGGCCCTGGCTAACGTTAGCTACAGCTTGATGAATTGAGTCATTGAACACAGCAGGAGAGAATGCAACGTTAGCCAGCTAGCTAAAGCTCCGGTGGAAAATTATTAGCTAACGCTACCGTTTTTGAGGAGGTAGATTTTGAGGTGAGGGGACTGAGAAGGCAGAAGGAAAAAGTGGTCCACCGTTCTATCAATAAGCAGACCTGCCAACCTGTACGCAATTTGCGTAGCGGATATGCATTTTGACTTCAAAGTACGCTGGTACGATTTGTCTCTCTAAACTACGCAATAACCTGGTGACGCCTCTGTGCACGCGCAGTCCTCAAATCAAGCAACAGCAAAAGAAGAAGAGTTCGACCAATCATAGCGCTAGGTTCTTCCCCCAAATAGCAAGTGGGGATGATTGACAGATGCGTAAAGCCTATCATTAAAAAGAGACTGAAAATCGACAACAATAAAGATTCCCGCTCGATCCCCCTTCATAATACTTAGTAAGGAGGCCAGAATAATTTTTGACTCATGGCTGAAGTTAAGTTTCTCCAGCTCTCCCCAGGTTGGCAAAAAAAGCATCTCAAAATGCATCAGATTGATGCTTTAAAATATGGAATATTACAATTTTTCTTTCGGGGGAGCATGACCCCGGACCCCCCTAGAGGGGAAATATCCTTCTCACCTTTTTCACCCCTGACCCGTTTTCATGCCTGATATATGTTATGTAGGTAGGCCTAGTTTTCTCCGTACACAGAAGCGCTGCAGATGCGTGATGTGACGTTGAAAATTGTAGGCCTACTATCCTGCAATTTTCGCTGGTTTCAAAACGCAGAACAAGCTGCATATTACTTGACATTCATTTTCACTTAAATGTAGACCTAATACTTGACGGTTGGTGACATTTATCATCGGAAAAACGAATGCCAAAAATTATCGAGGTCTAGGGGTGTGACGAGACAGGTAGCTCACGGGACGAGACTCGAGATTGAGTTCACGAGAACGAGACAAGATTTTTACACACTATTTTTAAGAAATCATCGATGGCAAAATATATGACTAGAAAAATATTCTGCAGGTGCATTTGAAATGTTATAACTAATCATCTTGTAATAAATGTCATTTCAATTCTACTTTCTGAGTATGAATTATCATATGCAGTAAAAGACAACAATACTCAAGCACTGTAAAAGGTTTTGACATTAACTCAACTGACTGGCTTCTCTCCTGTATGATTTCAGTCTCTTCAGACCTTACTGTACATGATTTATGAGCTTCTACAACTTTTGACCTCCTAATTGAACTCCTTTCCACAAACTGATCATAGAAATAAAAACAGTATAAATAAAATTGGTAACACTTTACAATAAGGTCTCATTTGTTAACTTACTGTTTGTGCTTAAGAGATTAAGATTAAGAGAAAACTGTTATTCGTTTTCATGGTAACACTTTACAATAAGTGCAACCATAATCACACTCTCTCAATATTCAAAGTGCAAATAAGACCAAATGTTTCTTTGATACAGAGCTAAGAGATGGTTACAACTACACTGCCCAGCCTTAAATAGCTTTCATATTGAGAGATATTTGTATTCATCAGGGAGCCGCTTTGAAAATGCGGGGTATTGAAATTGCATATTATTTGAATGCGCCCTCGCGTTTACTTTCACTTTCGCGATCGCGCATACTCTGTAAATATGGAGTGGCGGCGACCGTTATCCGATTGAATTAAATGTTTTTTATTTAAATACAAAGCAAAACGACAGTGGAGGCATAATGTAATATTCTTTCCTAATCATCCTAACACTCTGTCATGGCAATANAAACTGTTATTCGTTTTCATGGTAACACTTTACAATAAGTGCAACCATAATCACAATCTCTCAATATTCAAAGTGCAAATAAGACCAAATGTTTCTTTGATACAGAGCTAAGAGATGGTAACAACTACACTGCCCAGCCTTAAATAGCTTTCATATTGAGAGATATTTGTATTCATCAGGGAGCCGCTTTGTAAATGCGGGGTATTGAAATTGCATATTATTTGAATGCGCCCTCGCGTTTACTTTCACTTTCGCGATCGCGCATACTCTGTAAATATGGAGTGGCGGCGACCGTTATCCGATTGAATTAAATGTTTTTTATTTAAATACAAAGCAAAACGACAGTGGAGGCATAATGTAATATTCTTTCCTAATCATCCTAACACTCTGTCATGGCAATATCACGAGACTACTTTTCGCCTCGACGAGAAATCTCGTCACATTTTAATCTTGTGAGATCTCATCACACCCCTATCGAGGTTATGTCCATATATCGTGCGATAAGTTGATATATGGACTATCGCAACAGGCCTAGTACTGCTCCAGTAACAGCTTTGATACCTTTTTTCTGAGAGTTCAGGCAAACATTTTAGCCAAGGTTTACCTCAATTTTTAAATTGCACTTAAAAATATTTTTCTTAAAAAAAAAAAATGGGTGACAGTAAAATGTATATATTAAAAGTCAGTAGATGATGCCATTGAAGGGTAAACTGTTGTACCACTGACTGGTGAATGAGTACAAAAACACATCAAAAATTATATTGACTCTTGTCCTTGCACTTTAAAGTATTTTGAAAATGTACACTGACAGATTAAAGTGATTAGATCAGATAACGCACCTGTCACTGAAGTAGAAGTAGTTTGCCATGCATCAGGAGAAGCTTTACAAAAACACAACAAAATTATATTGACTGATATCCTTGTACTTTAAGTGTAATTGCAAAGTGTATAGATTAAAGTTAATGCACCTGTTGTTGTATAGTTATCTGGGTCCCATGCATCAGATGCATCTGTACAAAAACACAGCAAAAATTATATTCATTCCTGTCCTTACACATAATTGATAAAATCTGAGGCAAAGAAATGTGATCCACTTACTGAAAGCTGACCAAAGGACCAATAAAGGGTAAACCTGTCTTCACTTAAAAAGACCAATAAAGGGTAAACATGTCTTCACTTAATATGCACTTTATCAGTAAGATAATTCATAATTCACTACCTCACATTGACATACTGAAAGTGTTAACCTGTTTGCACTTTTGCCTCTTGTACATTCCTGTGTATCTTAATATTTAAGACTACAGT